>DWMZ01004017.1:0-12129 GCA_018249855.1 Eueides tales michaeli | reverse complement strand
GTAAAAATTTATAGGTATTTTATAGAAAAAAAATATGACAAATTTAAATTTTAATTTATTTTATAAAAATCAATGAGTACACTCGAAGACGATTTTGTAATTTTTTTTTAACTCATCTTGGTAAAGCGCTTGTAGCTCTAAAATTACTAATTCGGCTTTCATAAAGTACAGCTAAAAATCAACGCGATTCGATCGTGGCTTTCAATTTAAAAAAATCTCACACATATCGGTTCTCTAATTCAGGAACTACATACAGTGCCACAGAGAGGCAGATCTAACTGATGAGGCCAATTTTATAGCTTTGTGATTTAAAAGAGACGCTAATTTGTAAATGTAAATTAAATGTAATACTATAATTTTAAATAGAGCCATACAAACTTTAAAGACATAGTTTAATGAATAATTTAGATATTCGTATTTGTAGAATATAAAATATTAAATTATGTAGAAGTCAGAATTTGTTAAAATCATTCCGTAATATTAACCCATACCTGATTCACTACTTATAAATGTAGCTTATTTAAAAAGAACCAAAAACGATTAAGGTACATTTGATTTGACAGCTCTAGGATAGAGCTTAAGCATGTTAACAAAGAAAAAAATTGCTTCACGCTGTATCTGACTTAACACTAGGTTCCATCTGCCCATATACAGATGAAACCTAGTGTTAAGACACTCCGTTCTCTACATTCCAACACGCTTGGTCTTGTTACCAGAACAAAGAAATGAAAATAATATATTTTCCTGAGAAGGTATCGAACCTGCCACCGTCGCGTTTACAGTAAGATAACATGCTGGGTAAAAAAGCAAGGTGCGGCGTTGAATTTGACGCGGCGGTGGAATTAATGATGTCGGCAGACAGCTAGGTTCGTCTGTCTACTCAGTTGACTCGGCTGGCTGTGCTGGATGCATCGAGAAGCTAAAAAAGAGACAAAAAAGAGTATCTGAAATTATAAATATTTCCATATTAAATTAAACGATTAAGAGAAATTAACAAATCAAACGATTTAAAAAAAACACAGAACAGAACGGAGATCGTTAGCTCCTTGTATGACAGCACGTTCCACGTGACGAAACCAAATCGAATTCTCTAACTACTGTACTGTTTATTTGGAGTTCATGCGTAGTTTTAATTGGAAAAGCAAACATTTCAGTCAAACGTTTTCAAACAAAATACAATACTGGAAACCAATACCTTTTTTACATACATTTGTATCACATGGCAGGATAGGCAGAGGGAACTTGGGAACATAGTGTTAAGGCACTCCGTTTCCCCTTCCATTCCGTGTAAAAAATGTATTTTATGCACGGCGATGGTTGCAGTTGTTTAATATGAAAGCTGAAGAAAGTTGATATAAGAACTATCTATTTGTATGATTTTGTGCACGCTAATGTCTAAATTGACGGTTAAACTAATATAAATACAGTTTTCATTAACAGTTCTACAGTTTCAATAATAAAATAAGTTATATGAATTTATTTTGTTTGACTTAATTGCTACAAAAAAATGTTTTATTGCCTTGGTTGAAACTTCACTTTTAAATATATTATATAGCTTATATTAAAACTGAAGATTTAGCAATATATTATATAGCATATTATATAGTTAAAGAAATCAGATTAGAAAATAAGTAATAATAGTTACGTAAAATAGGAAAGTATTTCTATTTATATTTTTTAACAATTTCATAATATCTCCACGTAAGAAAAAAATACTTCTTTAGAAGAGATATAAGAATTTAAACGTAGCTGAATATCAAACCGTACCTCTTGGACATCTCTAAAATTATTTTGTTATTATTATTTAAAAACAACCTACATATTATGTTTGTTGGTACGAAGTATCCATCAAATATACACAAAGATCCACAAGATAAAACCCTCGGAAAGGCCGGTATATGTTTACTTATAGTAAGTAGAGCGCGTGAGGATCTCTACTTGTACAACTATTTGGCACAATAAAGTGTAAACACATTGTTTTCCTTATAAATTATTTATGTACTAACGAGACATAAGATGACAATCCCTTCCTTTACAAGCATTTATTTAATTTGTGAGTGTATCTGAAATCCTTCAACTTCAATAAGACCCACTTCCTTTTGTCTAATTGAGCTGAAATTTAGATTACGACGCCAGTTATGACTACAATAATATTGAATATAATCAATATTGTCGGTAAACCACGATGACTGCCGCCACAAAATCACCAATTCAAAGTTTAAATGGAATTTTTTAAAAAAAATCAAAATCTAAAAAATATATTGAAACCTTATTTTATAAAAGTTTATTTTAGTCATTATAATATTATTTAAATTATTATGAGACCTGTCGTGGTATAGAGGCACAAAGGTGCGACTGTATAGTCCGCAGGATTTGATTTTCGCTTGAGTAGATAAAATATTTAATTCTTTAAGAAATTCCGGGAGTTAACACGCAATGCATATTCAAAGCAAAATGGAGAACGCAAGTGTCTTGATAGGAACAGAGTATTTTAACACTACGCTCGCAATATTTCTCTGTCTACCCAGCCATCTGCAGGATAAAGCGTGAAAAAAAACTTTCACATTGTAACGAATATACAATGTTGAAGTATTTTTTAGAAAATCCGAAATTAATTATTTTTATAATAAAAATTGTCTATGTATTCTGAGCATCGTGAAAGCTTTATGTCAAGCTTACAGTTTCAAAACTTATCAGTAATTTGATACCTACTTATTAGCATATATAATCTAAAAGTAAAAACCTTTTTTTTTTCAAATTATTCGCATATAACAGGGTAGGGATAAGGGTAATAACATTAACGGAGTTGTGAAACTGAGTGTTATGATACTCCGTTACCCTATTGCCAATTCTCGGGTGCGCAAATCAACCTCGCGCTTATCTTATTTACTAGAGCAAGGAAATGATAATAACTCCTTTTATTGAATATTAATACGTCTACGGAAACGTTTACGGAAACTATTTAACAGGATTCCTTTTTGCTTTACATTAAAAGCGTCATCGTAAAGTAAGAACTATAACGTTTAAAGGGAATGAAGAACAAAAGTGAATGAAAGTTTTCAACATTGATACGTCTCCAGACCGGGGCCTTGGGGTCACAGTTGACACGTGGAGACTTACGATGTATTTACAGTGTTCTATATTTATATTAAATTCTATTTTGTGTAATGTGTATATTACGCATTTTAGCTTGTATACACGATAATTTGTGGGTTCGATCCCACTTGGTGAAATGAAATGCTTAATATTTGTTTCTTCGTTTTAGTAATGCAACCAAATGAAATGTTGAGTTGCCTCACTCAACCTAACTGGAAATTCGGCGGAAAGTAGGGGACGGAGGCGTCTTCATGGAAACTAAATATCATAGCACAGGGTTACCAAGCTAAAAAATATATAATATTATACAATCTTGAATTTAGCATTTCTGTAGGGAGATTATTACAAATTTCCGCTACCCAAAGACAATTCGTTAGAATAATCGTTTTCTAAGTGTGTAATAACATTTTAAAAATAGTAAAAATATTTAATAAATAGCATTCTCTCTTGCCAAACGATAATTCTAATGAATTGTCTTTGGGTAGCGAAAATTTATATAATCATCCCTACAGAGATGCTAACAACATAAATAAGTTGTAACAAGCGTATAATAATTTCGACGGAGCTCGGTGAGAGCGAATGGTTTAGTTGGTCAGAGCGCTTGGACGGTTTCCAAGAGGCGCAGGTTCAAATCTTGCTTCGTTAAAATTTTTATACGTTTTTAAATTGAGTATTTTTCTTTCCTAAGTGTGGAATAACACTTTAATAATAGTAAGCCTATTTTTTTGTTTTTTTTTTTTTATGGAAAAGACAAGGTCATTGAGCGTATGAATCACGTGATGGTGAGTGATCACCGTCGCCCACGGCCCCGTGTTACACCAGGGAAGCTACAGGCAAAAGAAAATAAAAAAAAATATAAATTTTGTATTACCGACTGACCTAGAAAGTAAAATTTTAATATGCATCTAATATATTTTTCATAGTTAATTATTATTGTTGCCTAAACGTCACGTATATCACGTCGCCCCGTATACTGCAGGGTAGGTATACATAAACATTTTCTCTACCTTTGGTTCAAATTAGCGTCCCACGTTGTCCTCACCGGTTATTTTATCTTCACACTGTATCGTGCACATAGCATGTAGGTAGGTAGGCGTGCTCTATAGGGAACCTTTTCTTAGTTTTAAGATACTCCTGTACGTCCCATTATCGACTTCCCGCTGAATTCCGGTTGTATTGCATGTTGAGTGGCGGAACTCTTTAACACTGCACTTTACCTCGTTATCAGAACGAGAAAGTGAAAACATTAAATATTTCGTTTTCGTCGAGTAGAAATCAAGCCCACAACATATCTCACTTACAATTGTATGCTTGTACCCTGTGCCACGACGGGTCTGTAAAAGTATTTTGTAATTCATTACCTCAAGTAATCGAGCTCATAACCATAGCTATTTCAAACAGACGTTTTTCATTATATTACGATGGCCTCATTTTATTTTCAATTATCATTAGATTAGAGAAGAATCTTAATATTGAAAACTTTGAATTATACAATATAAATTATTTCGATATTTTTTTCTTTAATTATGCAGAAAATCAAAAATTATATTATTTACAATTTAACATTTATATCTATATAGTCCTGTTGCCTCTACGTACGTCCGTAGCAATACACTTGCTTCAACACCATTTACTCCGTAGTACCGCGACGAGCGCGCGTGTCGATAGTTCGTGAACACAGTACAGTGACACGACAAACTAAACTACAGTTGAAATACGAGTAATATTTAATTTAAAAGTTAATTGTTATTGAAAAAGTTTGATATTGAACCATTTACAGTAGTATTTAATAATGAAATATAAAAAATATATAAATAAATAGTTTTTAATTGATCTGTGTGTTAGTTAAGTTGTATTTGTTATAGTGCAGTGTAATTGTAATTGTGTTTATTGGAAATATTCTGGTATATATTTGAATAATAAGGTAATGTTTGAATTATCATAATTAAGTAATGTTTTTTTAAATACCACATTACATTTTTGTTTTTACACACATGATAGAGAAAGCTGTTTGAACCTGGTGTTAGGACACTCCGTTCCCCATATACCGCTAGGTATTCGAGATATTACATGTTAAGTGACAGAATTCAGAGCAGAGAATTCTTTTACAGTGAAGAAATGAAATTATTAAATATTTCAAATTTCAGAGTGTGAGTCGAACTTTCAGCTGTCGGGTTTACAATCACACTCTGAGTCACTACTAGGGCTTTCAATAATTGAAGAGCTACGATGTCACAGACATTGCTTTAGAGGAGAGAATTGTAAAGAAATTATGTAAATACAGCGCAAAAAACTAAATGTTTACGTACAACATCATAAAAACGAAATAGCAGCCACTGCGCTACAATGGTTCCTAATAATATAACGTGATAAATATTATCGATATATAATAGCTCGAGAGGTAGTCACGTAAACCTTTTCGTATTTTATATATTTTACCACAAACTATTGGTAAAAGTTTCAAACATATTCGGTTTCCCCTTAACTCGTACTGCATTTCGCTCGTAGCTTTGAAGTGTGGAGAACTTTATGAAATACTTTAAACTGATGATTAGAATAGTTTACACTTTCAAGGATATTTCGACTGACATTAAATGTAAAAGTAAATTAATATGAGCCCCTGCGAATGTGGATGAAACCCACACGCAGTGCCTGTACCACTGTGCCATGACAGGCTAATATATAGTTCTCATTAATTGTTACAACACACAGTGTTATAACAATACCACTGCTCCGCGGGAACATTGCCGATCACCGTCGCTGCCAAAAATAACCTTAAAATTACCTTTGACCGACTTAATGCAGTCGATTCTATAATAAATAATATATTGCAGTTTTTTAGCAAGAACCTAACTGTCCTATAAAATGTCTACGGAGGGTCTTCTCTTTGTATTTTCAAAGAAATTTTAAATTGAGACCCAGAGAAACAACAAGTAACGTAGGCTATTTCATTTCGTAGCATATAAATTATTATTATTATTTTTTTAGTTTCACTCTGAATCCCGCTAATGGTAGGCGTAGGGTACCTAAACCCATCAATTGAAGTTAACACAATTTGAAAATATTGCGCGTTGAGTGGTGGAACTCAACGCCGCATTTTATCAACTTTATAATATATATTTTTAAAAGTAAATAAAGTTTTTGGTAAAAATCTCTCGAGTTTTTATTAACAAAAAAAATCATTGGAAACAATATCGCAGCTGTATCTGTATCATTGGCGCGCTGTATTTGTTTTGGCGCCACTTCGTCTGTATCGTACATACATGCTAATATGCACCATTTCATAACTTAACAGCGTTGAGTATCTTGACACTACCTTCTCTTTTAATAATCAGCCATGTGCAGGATACAGCGTAAAGCTGAGAAAAAATATGTAGATACAAGAATGTTACAAAATATATAGAAACTTTTAAGTATTGTCGAGAGTAGAAAAACTCATCAAAATAATCAATGTTAGCCTTTTTTCTACATCCGCAAAATAATCTACATATTTAACAGACTACGGCTAGGTTAGTACAGTTAGGACATAATACTTTGGTGATACACTCTTACGTTCAATTATTTTATTTAAGTATATCAGCTTCCGGATAACGGCAACTGATACGCATATTAATATACAAACTATGCCTGTATTAGAATCAGATGTAAATAAACCGTCCTATATATTTCCTAATATTCATATATTCAATATTGAGGACTGTCCTGGTGCAGGGGCATAAACTTACGGCAGTTTGTGGGTTCGATTCTCACTTGAGGGAATAAAATATTAAATATTTTCATTTTCTTTGCTCTGGTAATGAAGCATAGCGCAGTGAGTTCCGCCACTGAACACGAAATAGTTGTTGAATTATAGTACCTTAATGAGAACAAAGTTTTAATACCCAGGTTACTTTTGCCTACCCTGATATACACGTGAACCTAAAACGTATCGTGAACAAAAAAAAATATATAAATTGAGTCGCTCCATTTATTTAATATTCATTCATACATTTCTTCCTTTCTTTTTAGTCTTTATTAAAAACGAGAGCTACTGCTACGTAACTCCAATAAACTAGTGATTGAATCCCGGACCCTTGTCCTCGACTCGCCGGTCGCTACTTAACTTGTAAATTACTTCCTCCGGTCAAACTTCCCATGATATGATTGTAAATAACAAGTAAAGTATGACTCATCCGTCATTTCTGACCAAATTATCTTCGGTTTAAGCGTGAATATATAATATATTGATGCTCTATTGTTTGTCTTGTCAAGTTCACAGTATTTTTCTAATATTATATTAAACCGATTCACTGTTTAAAATATTTGTGAACTTTTTTTCACTGTTTAAATAATTTGTGTTCTAATAAATTACATTAATGTTAAAAAACAAAGTCAAATATCGCACGTATGACGATTTTCGATCAGAGACACTCGTGTATACATTGCTTGTTCAGTTTACGCAATAAATCAGTGTCAGTCGACATCAGGTGAGAGTAGGTGGGTCTCAGCGAGTGTACGAGGAACTTACAAGAAGTGTATTCATCAGTCTAAGTCTAATTATGATTATTATATGATCATTTATTACCATCTGATCTTATTTAATATAAGAAAATATATTTTTTGTGTTAGTAATAGTAGAAAATTAGTGACATCATATAATTGTTACAAATTTGGAAAAGCTTTACAGATTTATGGCGGGATTGTTAATATTTAACTAAGCTATTGCAAAAAAATTAACAGTTAAAAGAAATTAAGAAACCTTACATTAATATTTCTACTAGAGCGAGGAATGAGAACAATGTATTCCCCTGAGTGAGAATCGAACTAACAACCGACGCTACGTTGATGAGTCACGACGGCCTCAATGTTTTCCTCAAATTTCATTTAAAATATTTGCATTACGACCACGAACATATAGCAAAAGGAATATCAACATTTTGATCTCCCACTACGCTGCTCTGCATCTAATTATAAATTCGATGTAAATAAAGATCTCGTTTTACATTAAAATTATCTTAATTTAAAACGATCATATTTTTATTGATTTTGTTAAGAAAACTTGTGACTATATAATTAAATGTTAAAAACTGAATTTGACCCAATTGTAAAAAATGTATCATGACACCTGGCATTTATATTAGTCGCCAGTAACTGTAAATAATATGGTATTATGGAGCTGGTGGCCTATAGCGCGTTGAGTGAGAGAACATATAAAAAGTTGAACGTAGCGGGATTTGAACCCGCGTATTACGAAACCGTCCCAAAGTATGTTTTTTTCCTAAGTATGAAATATCACTTTCAACGTGTTAAAAGCGAATTAAATATAAATATTTCCTCCACAGGAGATCTGACACAGCCGACACTTTAACAACAAGACCACTCCGCTACGACGACGACCCCAGAAGTGACAGTAAATAATAAATAACATATAAAGGGAATCTGAATGTACATTTAAATAGAAAATTCATGAAACTCGAGAAAAAAATCAAAATTGTTATTCGTAGCTCCTTGTCGCTTCCTCGTCCCTAGCTATGTTTTATAAAAAAAGGATTTGCAATTTAGTACTACAACTTTTGCAGGTTTTAAGAAATCTTTCAACAAAATGAATCATTGTGAAGTGCTCTAATCTACTTCTATACTTATATACGTAAGTAGGCAGAGCGTAAAGTACTCAGTTGCTGCGTTTTACGTTACAGCTATAGATTAACTTTGACTTAAATTCTCACGCCAGTGTCGGTGTTCCTTATCCTCATTACTATCGTCTTCTAAAAAGTATTTTTTTTTAATAAAATTTCGCATTTTTTTTAATTTTACAATGTAGGCAGGTATCGGTATTAGTAGGCAGCGCTAAAATTTTGGCTCTAATTCGGGAGTCACTTAAACAACGGAGATCAACGCTGTGCTTTGTCTTATAAGAGCAAAGACTACAAACTACACTATATGTGTATATAATAGCTTGGAAACCTAATGTTAAGATACTACGTTCCCATTAAGGCATTATAATTCCTTACTTTCGGCCAAAATAGGAATCGAACCTAGTCGAGGGCGTTTTCAGTCACACGATTGTTCATTAAGACAGGTATCAAAGTAATAGATTAAATTTTTTTTAACAAATTTAAATTTTCCGACGTATGTACTCACTTTGTTTGTATGAACTTTTTTTTCTATGAAATACCTATAAATTTTACGCTTAGGATTTGTACATCTTTTTATTGTACGTAAGTATTCTTATCATGCCAAATTTCATAACTGACAGGGTAAGGTGCCTTATAGGATTGTTTTAGTATCCTATAGATCTACGGGAAATATCTATCCTAGCGTAGGATATAGGGTAGAATGAAACTGACGTTTTTTTTATTTTTTCAAAGTACTGTATATTAAATGTTGTTCTTAATACAAGAGACCTGTCGTTGCGTCACGGTACAAGCGTATGACTGTAACTGACAGGTCGTGGGCTCGATCCCCACTCAAGGAAATTAAATATTTAACATTTTCAATGTAAATAGTTAATGTTTAATCTCTTCGCTCTGGTAATAAGGCAAAAGTGCAGCGCTGAGTTACGCCACTCAACACGCAATGCCTTGAATTCGGCAGAAAGAGAGGAACGTATTCTTACGTCGTCTTAATACTAGGTTCCTAAGTTTCCTCTGCCTACCCTGCCATGTGCGGGATACTGCGTGAAGCTGAAAAATAATCCTAATATAAAATGTCAAATATTTGGCCATAATTAATTTTATGACTTTTAATGTTTCAGTGGAAAAATTTACGTCAATCTTCGTCACTACATTATACTAAATAATCTTTGAATTTACAACAGCTATTATAGAATACAGAATAAATATTAAACATCCTTTGTATCAATATTTAATTAAAATTGTAAATGTAATAAAAATAAGCCGACGCGAGCGCGACGCTAAAAAAACAATAAAAAAATATATTAATACAAACTTTATCAGTACTCCATTATAATTATTTTAAAAAGTACTTTCTTCGTCATCTTCTAGAATTAAACTGCTATATATAACAGTTTAATAGAATAAGCAATAAGAATTATATGATGTTATAAATAAACATGGTCGTTGCAGATTTAAATAAAATGAATTACGACGGGATTTGAATACGCAATAACTGCGTTCATTAATTAAATATGTAGAAAGTCATATACATATATGTATCGAGGAACAATAGTAATATATCTATTTAACCACAGCTAGTAAAGATATTACTATTACAAAATACTATTTCTGTGAGCACTTTCATTAAGTAAGTTTGTCCGTCATGTCCATAATATCCAAGCCAGAGCCACGTATTGTACAGATGAAAATAATAAATGCTTTTATATTTGAGATATTTGTTATTTAGACAGTCGTTGATGGATTCGTAGGAAATCATTTCGCTTTCAAAACTGCTCTATCGTTTGACAGGAGTCTATCAATATTGTTTGTATAGCGAGATTATGATACTGAAAGAAAGATCTTATTTATTTATAGTCTGTATTAGCTTATTATGTACTCATAAATATAGAACTGCCACTTATAATACACTAATATTTACACTAGCCATACATATACACATACATACATACATACATATGTACATACATCCATAAATACATACAGACATTCATACATATGTATATGGGCATATTTATTATTTTAACTTTTTATAAATTTAGCTGAATTTAGTTTTTAATGTATAGATATTATATTTTCTTAAAAGTGACATTTTTTAATAGAACGGAAGTAGGTAATTGAGGTTATTAAATAAATTGAGTAAAAACATGCGGGCGAAGCCGCAGGCTGGTCTCTAGTTCCTTGTATATTTCGCGGAAGTAAGTTTAAAATAAAAGCTAAGCTATATAAAATAAATGTCTTTTACAAAAAGTAAATATGATTTATATAATTTCACTAAAAACTATAAATAGGAATACCCTGCTAAATTTGGTTAAGATTAGGAAAACTAACTTACTGACTCGACCGGGTCATTACCACCCCTGGCACTTAAAATCGGCGTTAAGTAGTGGCTCTAGCCACTGCGTTTCGCATTGGGTAATGCCGGGACCCGGTGCCCATCCAACTTATATACCGGCTAGCTCCCCCGGTGTTACACGGGGCCGTGGGGTACAATCGTTTGCCGTGACTTTTCCATAAAAAAATATCTAAAAGCCGCGTAACAACATCTTAAAATTGAGTGGAAAGTGAAAATTGTTTGTGTTAGGTTTTCTCAAATCCTGCTACGTCGGACACATAGCCTTACATGGACAAGAGAAAGAAAGTATGTAAACAAACAAAATATATTCCATTACGTTACTAATGTAGGAACAGAATGCGTACGTACGGACGACATTATGATGTCATAAGTGACAACTTCCTCACTAGACTGGGTAAAGCCTGCTGTGGAGCTAAGATTAATACATGAATTTACATAATACTTTATGAAAATCAGAAAAATACAGACATATTTACACTGTATCCTGAATACAGCAGGGTAGGCCGGGAACCTAGGAACCTAGTGTTAAGTCACTCACTCCGTTCCAATTAACACACTTACGATAGCATTTATTGAAGTTAACCATTGTTTACGGATATTCCGCATTATACTATGTTTTAAATGTGAAGATTTAATTTAGCGATATTTTATTCTGTTAATAATTTAATATTATAAATTTGAAAGCTTGTGGCCTGTCGTGATGCAGGAGTACAAGCGTTCGGGCAGGTTCGATTCCTATTCGAGGAAATAAAAAAAAATAATATTTTAATATTCTCGGTCTGATAAGAAAACAATACGCGGCGTTGAAGTTCTTTTACGTAATACGTTTTGCGTCTAGAATATGCCCGAAAGTGTTGAACGTAAGTGACGACGTGACTCTCCCACAAGTACTTTAGTCACTTCTTACGACACCAACAGTACTATAATCATAATCATAATCACAGTCACAGTCACAGTCACAGTCACAGTCACAGTCACAGTCACAGTCACAGTCACAGTCACAGTCACAGTCACAGTCACAGTCACAGTCACAGTCACAGTCACAGTCACAGTCACAGTCACAGT
>DWMZ01004016.1:0-12130 GCA_018249855.1 Eueides tales michaeli | reverse complement strand
TGAGAAAACCACTTAAAAAACTATAAATATGTTGATTATTTTAAAATGATCAACAAAATTATTTCACTATACGATCTTTTAATGACAAATTAATATACTACTAATGATTATTGCAAATTGCAAAAAATCCATCTAGACTGCCTTCCGTTAATGCCGGCCGTGTACAGCGAGGAATACAAAATAAGGACCGTGACTGTGGGCTCGATACTAAGGAAAGTTGAGGAAATGTTTTTTTTTTCGTTTCCACGCTCTGGTAACAAGGTGGAGCGCGGTGTTGAGTTCCGCCATTTAATATGTAATGTCTGGTCTGGGTAGTTAACACTAGGTATCTTGTCTATTCTACAGTATGCGCCATACAGTGTGAATCTTAAAAAATGTATATTCGTTTTTATAAAGTTATTGTAAATAATAATTGTATATATTATTATGACTGTTGCAAAATATTCTTTAAGTAATTAGTTTCAATTCAATTTAGGCGAGATATTTTTATAATTTCTAACTGAGGTAGTTAAAACGAGAAACTAAAACATACTCGTGTCTAAAAAACTGATATAACTTTAACGTGTCTGTCTGCCTTTGGGACTGTAGCTCTTGAAAGAATTTTTTTTCTAGCTTCACGCAATATCCCGCACAAAGCAGGGTAGGCAGAGGGAACACGGGAACCCAGTGTTAAGACACTCCGTTCCACTTTCGTTCCCCACTTTCCGCTGAATTGGAGGCATCGCGTGTTGAGTGGCAGAACTCAACGCCGCGCTTTGCCTTATTACTTGCCTTGAAAGAATTACATATTGTAATGCGGGCTTTTCAATCGAAAACCATGTTCAACGTGGTGCTTTTTAGCTATAACTACTGTAAAGTGTAAAATTTTAAGTGTACGGAAATTTTTGTTGAGTGTTTACACTTAGACTGGTGATATAATGAATTTATTGTGCACGGAGAAGTGTCAAATCTGCTTGAAAACTTCTGTGACACTTATTATCATTTTTTAATAAATTAAAAAGTTATAGACATTCATTGTTTATACAGAGACACTCGATGTAAAGTTAAAGACACTCATTGTTTATACAGAGACACTCGATGTAAAGTTAAAGACACTCATTGCTTATACACAGACACTCAATGTAAAGTTAAAGACACTCATTGTTTATACAGAGACACTCGATGTAAAATTAAAGACACTCATTGTTTATACAGTGACACTCGATTTAAAGTTAAAGACACTCATTGTTTATACAGAGACACTCGATGTAAAGTTAAAGACACTCATTGTTTATACAGAGACACTCGATGTATAACTGTACGGTACACAGACGGTACACTCAGTTGAGTGTACCGTGTCTATCCGTTAGTCTATTCGTACCTTTTGCTAAAACTTAGTTTATTAACACAACATTTCTAGTTTTATTATATTCTTATCAAAGTTATAACAAAATTAAAAAAATATATTTAATATCTGGGTGATCTCTTAGTTAATTGCTTATAGCTCTGCAAATCCAATTTTCTAAAAATAGCCAAGAACCACCACAATAAACAATTCTATCGACAAAAGAACCGCTCTCTTATCGGTTCATTCATTTTGGAGCTACGGTGTCACACACAGACACACATCTCTTTATACATCGGGGAATAAAAAAGGTAATAAGGCAAAACGCGGCGTTGAGTTCCGTCACTTACCACCCAATGCCTCAAATTCGTCCGAAAGTGGGGAACAGAAGTGGAAAGGAGTGTCTTAACACTAGGTTCCCGGGTTCCCTCTGCCTACCCCGCCTCGTGAGGGATACAGCGTGAAGCTAAAAAAAAATAATAAATAAAAAATGTTTGCAATAAAGCAACACCTACACATAATTGTATAAAAGTTGTATTTTTTTCCAATTTCAAACGTTTCGTTTATTGTTTTGTCAGTTCTATTCAATAAATAAATATGGGTAAATAGAAATAATATTTGTTGCCGTTCAATGTTGGAATATATATTATATTGTACAAAATACCGCAATCAAATTATTATTTTTTTTCATATAGAAATATATACCTATTGTATTTCAGTGATAGTTGTTGAAAAATGTTTTATATATAAGCTTTATCTCATATATAGGATCGGAGTAATGAAACCTGTCTTGGCGCAAGGGCACAAGCGTGTGACTGTAAACGATAGGTCGTGAGTTCGATCCCCGCTCGAGGAAATTTAATATTATACAGCGTGAAGCTAAGAGAAGAGAATTTCCGACAAAAACAAACATTACCTTACCTAAGCAAATTGCTTGTAGCTCTTACACTAATAATCCAATTTTAATAAAGTTCATTAAATCAAGAGTTACGTTCCCGCAAACAGACTGACAGGTTAAACTCATAACACCTCTTTTGTATATCGGTTAATTAACCCTTAGGAACATCAAGTGGGTAGGAAAATGACACTGCTATCGCTTCTCGAGGACGATACGCCGAAAGGACCCTCGACTATTTGATAAGAAAGGAACTTGATCCAATGCTTATGATGTATCACGAGCCGACCCAATTCCACCTTATTACTGTGTGTGTATAGAGTATATCTTTCTATAGTCTAGTATGTGCTCAAATATATGTATGATTTTTGGAATATGGTATAGAAAAAAAAAACATTTGGGGCAGGCGTGTGTAACGATTTGGTTGTGGGTTCAATTTAAAATTGGGGGGAATGAAATCTTACTTATTAATATTATAAATGCGAAAGTTTGTACGGATGTGTGTATGTTTGTTACTCTTTCACGTAAAAACTACTGAACGAATTTTCTTGAAACTTTGCAGTAATATAGCTTCGATATCAGAATAATATAATAAGTTAAAATTTATAGGGATTTTTAACCGACATAAAAAAGGAGGTTCTTTTATGTATGTTCTCTTTGTGTAACTCCAACGATAAAAAACTTTTTTTTATCGTTGGAGTTACACAAAGATAATTACTGTAGGATTATTTATTTTAAATAGTTCTAAAAAAAAGTCCGCAACAGAATATATATATCTTTTATGTGTAAGTCACTATGACCAAAATAATGAACACGGACGAAGTCGCGGGTAACAGCTAGTATTTAATAATTTCAATATTTATTTAAAAAATGTATAAAAAATTGAAAGCATCAGGATTTGAAGATGTTATAACTGGTACACACGAAACGTCACAAAAGATAAATTAAACATTTTTTTTTTCAAAGACACGATATATTTTAACCAATTGTACATCATAGTAATATTATATATTATATGTAAAAAATTGTGAGTGTGGATGTTTGTTCCAGTTTCACGCAAAAAAATAGTGAGTGGATTTAGATGATACTTTTTAGTAACATAGCTTATATATTCTCTCTCTCTCTCTCTCTCTCTCTCTCTCTCTTTCTCAGCTTCACGCTCATATATATATCAGAATAACACATGGGCTGTTATTTATGTCAATATTTTTTGGCTCTAATATAAAAATTAGCAAGCATCAGCGGGCGAAGCCAAGTTTTAGTCGTTAGTATTATATAAAGAATATACAGACAATCTTGGATCTAAGCCTATTAATTTAATCTCCATGTTCTTACAAGGTACCTTATTCTCCATTTTAATACTATAGATACACTATGGGTCTAATCCTTATGGGTAAAACCTTTTATATTGATTAATCGTGTATATCGATTATGAAATGAGAACGTTATACAATGGACTTTGTACTAGAAAATATTATACGACCAACGCAGATATATAAGTATCTTAAACAGTAGCGTATGGATTATTGGTAAGTGTTAAACGGATTCTAAGATGCGCGGGTTCAAATCCCGTTAAGTAAAAAAAAATACATTTTCTAAAAAAAGTTTTGAATAAAACCTCGAAATAGTAATAGCCGTCATAATATAGTTTAGATTTGTTTGAGTTTTTTCTTTTACGTTAGCGCTGAGTTTCTCATACAATTGTAATAAAGTATTTGAATAAACAAAATAAATACATATATAATATTTTTTTTACTTAACTTTAGACTAGTAAGTAATTAATAAATTGTTAATTATATAGTTCAAGCGGGCGAAGCCTCAAGTAGCTAGTTACTAATACAATCACAATTTTGACACCTTTTTTTAAAGTAAGTGCTAAAGTGGCTGAAAGTGACCGACTATCATCGTTCGAGCACGCTGCCCTAAAAGTGGTCCTCCATTTGATAAGAACTAGTATTGCCTACACGTGGATATTGACCCAATTCCCATATTATTTATTGTAACCTTGTCCCTGACAGCGGAAGTAATAATACAGTATCTAATATGACCGTTCCGTTCTGGGAACCTAAAGTTAAGACACTCCGGTAACCACATTTTGATTGGCTTACCATTTTTCTTATAAAATATTGAATATTTTCATTTTCTGCACTGTATAAAGCAAAGCGCGGCGTTGAGTTCCGATACTCAACACGTAATACTTCAAATTTAGCGGGAACATTGGGAGCGAACTAAGTTACTTAACAGGGATCTGAGGTTCCCTGAAATGTGCGATGGATACTGTGTGAAGCTAAAATAAATGGGTTATTTTAAAGCGTTTAAGTAGTAAATTGTCCTTTTCATTTTATAGCATATAGCATGCTCTCTCAAGGGGCATTATATTGAAATAATAACAAGATGCTCTGGAGATGAAATTTAAAGCTTTGTAGTTTTATAAATTATGATGTAATAAGAACTGATAAATTGTAGACTATGTTTTTGAGTTCCATTTTCCGTTTTTACTTAAAAATTCGATTTTCACTGGAAATACATATTTAATATTTAATGTTTTATTACTTCGCTCTGGTAGCTTGGTAAAACTACGTTGATTTCCACCACTCAGTACACAATGTGTCGCAAATTTGGTGGGTTGTGGGGAACGGAAGTGTCTTAGCACTACGTTCCCAGGGGCTTGCCTTCGTCTGATATGGATCGCTTCATGTTATAAGAATAAAGTGTATGCTGGTTGATTGACCGATGTTCTTATCGTAGTTTTTCTCTTCTAAAAAATATATGTACCTACTTAATCTTAGTTAATGTTGAAAATGCGAAAATATATAATAAATATGATACTATGAAGTCTGTCGTGGCGCACGGGTGGGTTCGATCACATCTCTCTCTCTCACTCTCTCTCTCTCTCTTCCGGAAATAAAATATTTAATATATTCAATTTCTTCGCTCGCGCGGCGTTAAGTTCCTCCACACAACACGCAATGCCTCAAATACGAATCATTCTTATTGTATATACATTATATATATTTTTTTTAATGCCGAACAATAATGACGAAGGATCGTCCCAGAACTAAAGTGCCAGTGTAAAAAACACTTGTTACACTACAAAAAATAACTTAGAAATAGTATGTGGCCTCTTGAATTTGTAAAGCTTAAGGACTATTTTTATCTCAGTTTTGCCACTTCCAAACAAAAAAGTGCACGCAAAAGCTGTTCGGAAAACTTTTGTTGATAAGGCCGTGTGGGCCATAGATATTGTAGGTGTAGGCAAAGCGCGGCGTTGAGTTCCGCCAATCAGCATATCTTAAATTCACCGGAACGAAACATCTCCGGTTATTTGTGCCCAGACTGCCATGGACAAGCCCATACTGCCATGGACAAGTTAGTATAGGCACATACTCAATCAATTGGTTATAAGTTCAATTCCCAATCCAGGCAATTTCTTAGTAAGGGAAGAAAATATCTATTTTTTTTCTGAAGATCCAATTGTATTAGCTAGTGTACTTGTAAATTTATATTAAGATAATATATGAGGCCGTCTTGGTCAAGAGGCTCAGTGTCTAACTATAAACATGGCTGTTGCAAGTTCCATTATCAATCGGGAAAATTAAATTTTTGTAGCTTAATTTTTTGGGAAACACGTGAAATTGCTTTTTCTATATAGTATATGAAACATTTAAGTTACATATGTACCTACCTATTCTGTATGTTTGTTAATTTACTAAAACAAAGCAAACATTAGCTGTTGCTGTGGTTTTGCTACTTTAGTGCATTATTTTGTCATTATAAGTAATTTGTATATAGGTACATTTAAGTTAGCTTTCCGCAATCAGCGGGTTAGACAATGCCTCAGATGCGGCGGAAAGTGGGAAACGGAACGGAGTGCCTTAGCACTAGGTTTGCAAGTTCCCTCTGGCTACCCTTGCAAGTTCCCTCTGGCTACCCTTGCAAGTTCCCTCTGGCTACCCTGCCATGTGCGGGATTCAGCGTGAACCTAAAAAAAAGAGAAAAAAGTGACTAAAATATACATGTTAGTTTCCGCACTGTTAATCGTAAAATACCGATGTATCAGTACACAATAGATTAAAGCTGTAATTTTTGATATTTTGCGAATAAATCAGTATTCTCTAAATAAGGTTTATATGAAATATATGTAAAACTGCTATTCTATATCTCTACCTACTTATATTCTTATACTTCTGTACAAATATTATAAAGATGTAGTGTTTATTTGGTATATAAGTTAATCTCAGGAACTATTGATTGATAATACAAAATTTTCAATAATTATATTTGAAAAACCACAAACGTCCTTGAATTCCTGCACCTATTTTCATCAAATAGCAACCGCAAAAAACAAGACTTTCAATATTCAGGAGATACAGTGCCACAAATAGATACACACATACAGACAGTGCAACAGACTTCCGTCGAAGCTTTCTAAACCTATGAGTTACGTAACAGGCGAAGCCTCGTGTAAACGCTTGTAAATATTAATAGTGTTTATAGATCGTTGTGATTACGACGTTAATGATAGCCTGAAGCCACAGTTACTATAACCCCTATGCAATAATAAATCTGAGTCAACGTGTAATGAATCATGTGTTTTACTCGCTATTGGGATTATCTAATTGGTTGATATACTATAGGTAGGGAACTATTATATATTGAATTTTATTTTTATAGGCATTTTAGGTATTTTTTATTAAACAAAAAAATAAAATAAAATAATATTGTGGTTGCTTTTTTATGTATTTTTTATGACTCTAATTTGTAGCCCAAAAATAGCGTAGTGTTAAGTCACTACGTTTTTCGTTTCCGAATTTATATATTCATATTCGGTTATTTATGAGAGAAGGGTAAGTATAGTTTAGCTTTATTAATGAAAAGACGAAAGCTTCAACTAGAATGTGTAAAGGATACAATTTTAAAGTGGGGAACGAAAGTGCTGCCGATGGTCCTTCTGCCTTCCACGCTATTTGCAGGATACGGTGTAAAGCTGAAAAATCCCTTTGTCAACTTGACAATTCGCTTGTAGGTATTAAACTTTAGATCTGAATATAATAAAATATAGATAAGCACCACCGCGATGCACAAGGCTTTCGTTTAAAAAAGATATCTCTGAAATACCTTCATTTATTCTGGAGCTATAGCGCCACAAACAGACCGACAGGTCAAACTTATAACACCCCTCTTTTCACGTCGGTAGTTATGAAAACTCATACTCATGCAAACTGTATGTTTTATTCATAGTTGACTTGTAATTTGGTACTACGGCTTTTTTTTGTGTGAAATTCTCAATTTTTTTGCTATGCTAAATTATACTAAACGTATATTATTTAAATTTTTGGAGTTCGTATGCTGAATGTGTCAGTTTTTATATTCTTGAACAGAGGGTACTCTTTTTTTAGGAGAAAAGTCGGTTTAAGGACGATAATTTAGCTTTATATCGTTACAGAAACACACTGCATATTTTTATGAAGTGAATTTGATCTATTTAAAAAAGTTTTCTTACGCTGTACCCTGGACATGCTTAATGGAAACGGAGTGCTTTAACACTAGGTTCCCAAGTTCCTTCTGTGTGTGCAGAATACAGCGCGAAACTAAAAAAAATACATATTTAAAAATATCTCTGAAATTCTGCAGCAAAAAGGATGCTCCAAAATAACACGTCATGTTGAACAAACAAATATGAAAAAAATACGTTGCTAACATTGATATCCATTTCAACATTCGAGTTATAGTATAGAAAACTATAAACCAGAAGAGTAACTAGAAAACTGGTCATACTTAAAATAAGTGAAAAAAAGAAATTAAAATATTAATATTTCAGCCTAAAAAATCACTACCTTATTTCGACAAAGCTTGTAACTCTTAAAGTAATGATCCGATTTTCACAAAATCTAGCTAAGAACTGCAGCAACGAATATGGCTTTCTATTAAAAAATACCACATTTAAATCCATTGATTCATTCAGGAGTTACGATGCCACAGACAGACAGACGAATCAAAATGGCCCACGGTATTTAAAAAAAAAAATTTTTTTAATATATGTCATCAGCTTCACGCTGTTTGTCGGAACTTGGAACTTGGGAACCTAGTGTTTAGACAATCCGTTTCGTCCCTCACTTTCCGTTGAATTTGAGGCATTGCGTGTTGAGTGGCGTAACTCAACGCCGCGTTTGTCCTTGTTTGATATTTATGAAAAAGGTAAAGTAAAGATTAGCAAAAAAGCATGCATTATGAAAATCGATGTATTGCAACACAATCTTTTAACATATTTTATTTATATCAAAGTGTAAACAGCTTATCAGTCTTTATCAAAGACTCTATTTTGGCCACGCGATTTTAACTTTTAACTAGTTAGAAATAAGCATAAATTTCGTCCGTACGGTTTATTTAATAAAGTATTAAGGTAAAGTCGATGGGCAGGGCCCTATCGTTATCAGACACTGTATCTTATCATCGACGTATTGATGTATAGAGTATTCACGTACCGCATGACTTACGAAATGCATTTTACCGATTTGTAAAAGAATGTGTTGTTTTATGTTTTTTTTTAAAGCTTCACGCTGTATCCCGGATAAGGCAGGGTAGGCAGAGGGAACCCGGGAACCTAGTGTTATGACAATCCGTTTCCCTTCTGTTCCCCACTTTCCACCGAATTTGAGGTGTGGCGGAAATTAACGCCGCGATTTGCCTTATTACTAGAGCGAAGAAATGAAACATTAAATATTTATATTGAAAATATTAAATATTTCATTTCCTCGTCTGGTGATCAAATCCAGAACCTGTCGGTTGAACAGTCACACGCTTGTGCCGCTGCGCTACGACAGGCCTCGATATGTGTTTCTTAGTTTTTATTTAATGTAAATTTAAATAATTTTTATTATTTACAGGTAATCACTAAGCTGTAAATTCAACTCCCTAACCCAGGTAATAGTACTGCATAAATTATTTTTCAGATTCACGCTGTATCCCACACATGGCGTGACAGAGGAATTGCGTGTTTGTGTTACCAGAGCAAAGAAATGAAACCGTTAAATTTTTAATTTAAAATACTAAATATTTCATTGCCTCGAATGAGAATCGAACCCACAACTGCTCGCTTTTACATTCAATCACTTGTGCCCAATGCGCCACTTATAATATAATTTGGTTCATCTCCTTAGGAGATATAAAGCTACATACAAACATACATAACTAGCGTAACGTCGACTGTAAACTACGCACGGGAACCCGGGAACCTAATATAAAAAAACATATAAAAAAAGGAACATTGATGTCTTCTACAACAATGTTCCTTAAATATCTGAGTGAACAATAATACAATAAACAATACGTAATATCTTGAACATTGATTTGAATTCAATTCAGCGTAAACCTCAGGTAAGAGGCAAATTGAATCAGTTCAAGATCGAGAATAAAATTTCACAAAATTTTACTTTTCTATTGAAAAATCTTAAGTAATTGTTGAAATTGAAAATTATTAATTTTTCTGTAGCTTCACGTTGTATCACAGCTAGGCAGGAAACCTGGGAACCTAATGTTAAGACATTCTGTTTCCATTAGGACACTACGGTTCCCCACATTCCATTGAATTTTGGATAAATTGCGTGTTGAGTAACGAAACTCAACACCGCGTCTCGCCTGGTTACCAGAGTGAGGAAATAAAAATATTAAATACATATTTTATTTCCTTGAGCGGGTATCGAACCCTCTACCTGTCGGGTCTACAGTCGCACACTTGGGCCTTTGCGACAGAAGAAATATTGTATATATATATATATATATATAATCAGTTATTTACTTAAAAATAAATATATGGAAAACCACAAATGGCAGAAACAATTAAGATAGCCTCACCCTTTAACCTGCTCTCGTTAACAGTACTACTTTATAGATCTAGGTTTGAAGGTTATTGATTGCAAATGACTTGAGACGTAAATGATAAGAAAATAAATATACTTACTACTAGATATATAGCTTTATACGTAACAGAGCGCAGAGGGAACCTGGGAACCTCGTGTTAAGATTCACACAATAATCTACATATATGTAGATTATTGTGTGTATATATACATATTATGTTTAATGTTATTGGATTTTTTTTAAGATAAAAAGCTATATGCTTTTTGTCGCAGCAGGGAACCTGGCGTTCCCCTCTTTCCGCCAAATTTTCTATACTTTGAGTGTTCAGTTGCGGATTTCAACACCGTTTTTATAGAGGGTAAAAAATATTAGAAGCAGAGTGGAAAATTAGCGAATTTTTCATTTGCATACACAAATTTAAATTTATGCTATGTTACATACACGGTGAGTATATAATTATGGACTGGTATGCGCGTAATAGATAAGACACGCCTAAGTACTTGTGATTGCTATGTTTAGAATTAGTATTTATATTTATTATTGAGGCCTGTTGTGGCGCAGTGGCACAAACGTGCGAATGTTAACGCAATAGTTTATGGTTTCGATCTCCGAAATTCGAATTTTATATTCTCATTTCTCCGCTCTGGTAACTGGACGAAGAGCGGCGTTGAGTTCCACCACTCAACACACGATTCAAAGACCAGTTCATAGATTAACCCTAGGTTCCCAAATTCCCTTTGCCGACCCTGTGATAAGCAAAAAGAGCTCAACACCCTACTTTATTTTGATACCAAAACGCCTTATCTTATTACCAGAGCGAAGAAATGAAACATTAAATATTTAAATTGAAAATATTAAATATTTCATTTCCTCGGCTGGGGATCGAACCCAGAACGTGTCGGTTACAGCCACACGCTTGTGCCGCTGCGCCACGACAGGTCTCAAATTAAATTATTTATTTAAAAATGTGAGTGTGGGAATCATTCAGCGTAATTTTCATCTTAAATACCCACGCGTACATCGCCACGTCTTTTCTTGTTACCAAAGCGTTGAAATGATAACAAATACATATTTCCCTCAAGTAGTCCTGCTAGTCCTGTTTTTACAGTCAGCCATTGAACAAAAATCTTCGGTCGGAGCTTTTTGTTCCCTAAGCGCCGCCCTTTTCAAAGCAAATTATCTAATTTTTTTTTTAATAAACGTAACTTTTTACTTATCAACCGATTTAAATTAAACAAACACTAAATGTTGAAGGGGAATTGCCCAAATATAATAGTGAAAACTAAATTTAGAACTGGTAAGCAGTTTCTGAGATTGGCGCGTACAAACGCAGAGACAAACATTTTAAAATCACTATGTTGGTCTCAATTGCATATATAAACGACGACCAATTTTCCATGACAATTGTCAGTTACAGATTTATTATAAGTATAGATTGCGCTTCACGAGTGTCACGCCACTCAATAAGCAATGCCTCAAATTCGGCGAAAAACGGAACGGATGTGGGACTGAGTGTCTAAACACTACGTTCCCAAGTTCCCTGCCTACGCTGATACAATGGAAATCGAGCCCACAAAAGCGTTTACAATCGCAGGTTTGTGCCCTTGCGCTATAAGCTTCGATATATGTATATATTAGCTTTCAAGGGCGTTGATATCTCAATTCCTTAGAACATTAAATTATATAAAGGACAATGTGAGTGTGGAAACCTCTCAGCGTAATTTATTTGTTTTTTGAATACACAAACTAATTTCTACATAGGTATATAATAATTATTATTAAATTGCCGTGTGGATGCCGGCCTAGAATAGCACCACCCCATCTCATCCCGAGGGTGTCGTAAAAGGCGACTAAGGGAGCATAGCCAGCAGAAGATGGGCAGCAGCATCTTTCTGCATCCTTGGCTTTCTTTCTTTCTGAAATTTTACTGCGATCGCCAACCCGCCTGCCAAGCGTGGCGATTATGGCAAAATCCCCCCATGAATAGCCAAATACACAGACGGCCCCTAGTCCCCGGCAGCCCTGCTATTCCTAGCTACGGTAGCGGCTAT
>DWMZ01004015.1:0-12132 GCA_018249855.1 Eueides tales michaeli | reverse complement strand
ATATATATATATATATATATATATATATATATATATATATATATATATATATATATATATATATATATATATATATATATATATATATACATATATTTAATTTGGTTATATAATAAATGTATTAATTCTGCAAGAACAATCTAAAATGAACATGAAATATGTAAATGTAATTTTAAATATTAAAAAAATGACTCAGTAACAATTGATATGATTACTATTGTAAAAAAGGGCACTTCCTAAATTTTCATATTTTAATTTTTTTTTTACTAAGATGTTCTTGCAGAACTTGAAGGTATATAATTTGTGTTTCAGACTAGAAATTTGAAATTTTAATGTGTATACATAACTATATTTTTTGAAAAATAAAAAATGTGAATACTTAGCTGAAGTATACCTCTAGCGGTGTAAATATAAATTAGAAACTTTTTCTAGTAATTACATAATTTTGAAGGCAATTTTTACATTGACTTTATTTTATTTTCAAAAAGTATTATATATATATTAATTTCAATGTGAGACAAGATTGCAAATATTGTAATTGAAAATAAAAAAAATGAATGTCAAATTTAATTTGCGCACTGTATATTTGCGCTATTTTAACATTTGGTACATTGTTTGGTACATTTAATGGTGGCATAGATCTGATTTTGGATAATATTAAAAAGACACAATTATTAATACCATTACAAATCTCTATGCGGTTAGCTAAAAAAAAATTCTGATATTAATAACAAAAATTAATATTATTACATTTATAGCAACACTAAATGACTTACGTCATCATCATCTATCATCAGTAGAAAACAATTGATTTTCGGATCTACAAATAAAATTCGCTTTTCAATTTTTTATATCAATAACGCTTTATTGTCACATTTTTATTTTTAAAGGCAATCTTTTTTCAATATAAAAAAGAAAAATATAGTTTTTGTTATATGGTAACATTTTATAAACTTCATTCAAAATGAATGGCGGTAGGTGGTATTACATTTTATAGTAACGTTTGAAAAATTTTGTTTATTAATATTAAAATTTATTATTTCATTAATGTTTAAAAATTGTTGCATTTGTTAAGAGCTCGGTCATATATTGCCCACTCTGTTATACTTTATATATGAATAGAATTGAGTATTTACAAGATAACCTATAATTCATATTACTTATATCTAATATTGAGGTCTCGTAAGCAATGGTGAAATATTCTTATCGCAAACGACCGGCTAAGAATCTGAAGATATAATATCCTGTTGCCATTTGGAAAAGTTTGTGCACCCAATATAATCTGTAAATATAAATTTTATTTTGAAAAAAAATATGGTGAACAGATGGCACTTAATTTTTATATAAAAAAGCTTAATGATTTTTTTATATAGAGACATTAAAAGAGTAGACAGTGGTAGATAATCTAGTGTTGAAACACTCTGTTCACCGCTTTATGCTTAAGTTTTGTTATATTGCATAGCATAATATGCTATGCAATGTATATATAGCTATCTTGCATTTAACAGTATAGTAAGAGGGAATCCAGTTTCAAGAAATAACTTACGTACATACTTAGCTTCACGCTGTATCCCTAGCGAGGTAGGGAGAGTGAACGGGGTGCCAAACGCTACGGTCTCAGCATACCTCTTTCGCCTCTTTCAAGAAATTATATTTTCTTTTCAATGCTCCGTTTTATGTCGTCCCAGTAATACCAGAGAGAGAAAATGAAACTATAAAGTATTCATTTCTCTAAGTGATAATTGAATCCACAACCGTACCGCTTACAGTCACACGCTTGTGGTCTTGCATGACGATAACATCATCATGATAAATACATAAAAATATATAAAACATACCTTTTCAATTTATTCCTGGCTTGTGGCAAAGATTCTGTGCTATCCTTTAAAATAAATCGTCTAATGCCAAGCATATACGATCCTATATACGACTCCCAATTAAATTCTCCCGGCCAGTGGGCAAATGTGGTGGAGTCACTGGCAACACTCGCTTCATTGTGCAGAGACGTCAGTTCTGACACACCGAATTGCCATTCGTGATTGGCAAAATATTCCCCTGTAGCCGCCGCCATTTTGAAACGTCTTGCCAGTTTCATCATACTGTAAAATGATAATATTTTATTTATAGTTCCATTTTTGTTTAAAATATATTTTACTGAGTTTAGTAAAAGTGATTTTGTTTTCTAATTCACGGTTAAAATATATATTATGTTAGGTATCCTGCTTTTTTTCAGATTTACACTTTTTAAGTAATATTAAATTGAGGCCTATAGTGGGGTTCTGGGTTCGATCCCCAGTCGAGGAAATGAAATATTTAATATGTTCAATTTAAATATTTAATGTTTCATTTCTTCGCTCTGGTAATAAGGCAAAGCGCGGCGTTGCGTTCCGCCATTCAACACGCAATGCCTCAAGTTCGGCAGAAAGTGGGGAACGGAAGTGAAACGGAGTGTCTTAACACTAGGTTCCCGAGTTCCCTCTGCCTACCCTGCCTTGTGCGGGACACAGCGTGAAGCTAAAAAAATAAAAATAAAAAAGTGTCTATATAGATTTTCCATATCTATTCAGGTTCTTAGAAGTTATTATTATTATTTCAAGTTGACATATTGACTTAAACTAAATGAAAAATCTACAGGCAATCAATTTTTGACACATAAAGAAAGATAATTTTTAATATTATGTAAAAATTTAGTACACTCACATAGCTTTCCTCCCTTGAGCCCTCAGAAGTAAATCGTAAAGGAAAGCCGGCAGAAAATGGCAGGTTATCTCCCAAAACGTATTAACAAATCTCGACTCCGTGAAAGCGAAATTTGGATACCACATGACGTATCTGCAATATAGTTATTTAATTAGAAAAATATTTATTATTTTTACTATTTTTAAAGTGTTATTCCACACTTAGGAAAGAAAAATACTAAATTTAAATATTATGTTTTAATTTTTATACGTTTTTAAATTTAGTATTTTCCTAAGTGTGGAATAACACCACAAAACACACAAAACAGTAAATAAATTTAATAAATAGCATTCTATCTTGCCAAATGATAATTCTAATTATCTTTGGGTAGCGGAAATTTGTAAAAATCTCCCTACAGAGATGGTAGCAACATATATAAGTTGTAACAAGCGTATTAAAATTTCGACGGAGTTTGGTGAGGACGGATGGCTCAGTGGTTAGAGCGCTTGAACGGTTTTCAAGAGGCGCAGGTTCAAATCCTGCTTCGTCCAAATTTTTATACGTTTTTAAATTTAGTATATTAGATACTTATTATTTATTGGGGGTAGGTATGAATTTTAGTATTAATGAATTTTTGTATTAAAAAAGGAGAAATCCAAGGAATAATAATAGGAATCAAAATAATAAAATCCTGCGCCATTTTCTTATAATTTAGGACTTTATGTGTTGCTGTGGAACTTAACGCCGCATTTTGTCTGTCAGAACGGTAAAATAAAAATAATTAAAATGTCATCATTCTTTTTAGAGGGATTCGAATACCATTATCGTCGCGATTTCAGCAAATACTGTTTTTTTTTATCGAAGATGGCTATATAGCATTCAATATTTCATATATAATCATTTCAATGTGACTTATTTAATTTTACTTATGATGGGACCACGCGCGGCTTTGCCTTTTTGGACTATACAAATATTTATTTAATTAAACTTAAATATGAAGCGCATGTAGCCTATATGTTGCTCCAGCCCCCTATATCTTTCTGTGGAAGTGCTATAAAAATCGGTTCAGCTGATCCGAAGATTACCACAAATAAACAGAAAGACAGACAGACACAATATTTTATATATTGATATCGTATAAAAAACTGTATGCACTTGAAAAAATACATCTATTTTGAATTTACAGACAGACACTTCAATTTTATTTATATGATAGATTTAAAATTGAGCTGGGGTTTGAAGTTGAAGATGTCAGCTCCACCCTGTATCCCGCACATGTCAGGGTAAGCAGAGGGAACTTGGGAACCTAAACTTGGCGTTAAGACACTGTCCACATCAAGATATTACCTTTCCTCACTTGACGAATAATTTGAGACATTATGTATCGAGAGGCGGATCTCAACGCCGCGTTAATACTTACTTTGTTGGATTTTCTCTCGCCCATTTCAAGCAAAGCTGAGTGAAATGGCCCCACTGTAGCGGATTAATGGAACCTGACGTTACATTGTAGACTGGACAGCGGCCTGGTCTGAAATTAACAAATAGAAAAAAATATAAGGCCTGTCGTGGCGCAGCGGCGCAAGTGTTGCCTGAAACCGACAGGTTCTGGGTTCAATCCCCAGTCGAGGAAATGAAATATTTAATATTTTCAATTTAAATATTTTAATGTTTTCATTTCTTCGCTCTGGTAATAAGGCAAAGCGCGGCGTTGAGTTCCGCCACTCAACACGCAATGCCTCAAATTCGGCGGAAAGTGGGGAACGAAAGTGGAACGGAGTGTCTTGACACTAGGTTCCCGGGTTCCCTCTGCCTACCCTGCCTTGTGCGGGATACAGCGTGAAGCTAAAAAAAAGAAAACAAATAAAAAAAAAAATAAAACATAAAAAATATATATACTTGATTACTCGAGAAATTATTTCAATTGTCACTCCAGGAAATGATATATTTAAATATGTTAATTTCCTCACTCTTGTAACGGGGCACAGTACGGCGCTGATTACCGTCATTTACAACACCTTCAGAATTTGGCGGAGAGTGGGCAAAGGAAGTTTCTTAATGGGAACGGAGTATCTTAACACTAGGTTCCCAGGTTCCTTCCGTTTACCCTATTATGTATGGGATACAGCAGCAGGAGGAGCATTAATCTCTTTTTATGACAACATGTGGGGAACATTGCTACATAATTTGGTTAATCAACCCCCTACGATATATATGATAGTGCTAATTTTCTATTAAAAAGATGTCTTAGACGTAAAAAAAGTTAACTAAGCCTTATATTTAATGGTATTAATTTATATTATAACTAAAATATTTTCTCTATTTTTTTTAGCTTCATACTGTATCCCCAAAGGCAGGGTAGGCAAAGAGAACTTAGGAACCTAGTGTTAAAACACTCCATTCGTTTCCCAACTTCCCAACTTTTCGTCATAGTTAAGGCATTGCTTGGGACTGGCGTAACTCAACACTGCGTTTTTCCTTAAAACAAGAGCGAAGAATTGAAAAATATTAAACATTTCCTCGCGTGGGAATCGAATCCACAACCAATCGTGCTTACAGTTTCACACTTACACTCGTGCACTGAGCTTTAAACGTTTCATATCTTAGAATTTTAGTTAAATTAATCATAATGTCTGAATAAGCACTTACTTTTTCGAGCCTTGTCTCCACGCGGCCAAGATGCAGCTGTTCACCACCATGTCCACTGGCACCAGGTCGACTACATACCGCTCCCGGCAATACCCCGAACGGTAGGTACCCCGAGATATTTCCATTATAATACCTAGAATATATAGAAAAAGAGACTATACTACCTGTAATGTATAATTTTGTTTTCACCTTCAAACTGTATACCGTATATGGTGGGGTAGGCAGAAACTTGGGAAACAAGTGTTAAGACACTCTGTTTCGTTCTCCGCTCATGTTAAGTGGCGTAACTCAACGCCGCGCTTTGCCTCGTATCATATATTAATATTTAAATAATATGTTTTACATCTCCTTGGTGATTCTGTGTTTAATCACTAAACACAGTATCTCTCAATACAGCTAGAAGCAAGGAGGACATCTCTGCTTTAATAATAATTTTGAGTAAAATTTTAATTTAACACAAACAACCAAACAAAACAAACTAGGCAGAATGAACCTGATACTTAGCGCTTACACATTCCATTCCTATAAAGACTGATTCACCTTATTCTGGACAAATTGCGTGGTGATTGGTAAACCTCTGAAATATCATACCTACGTGTTGATATCGAGCCCAAGCCGTTCGTTTTCAGTCACACGCTAGTGCCATTGCACCACTACGGCCCTTACTGTGTAACTTTGTAATGAACATAATTTTACCTTATTAAAAGAACATAGTGTTAAAACACTCAATAATTCCCTCATATGAGAATCCACTGATTGCTTTTCAAACACTCAAGAAAGGAGGTAACCTATTTTTACTATCTTTAAAGTTATATTCCACACTTAGAAAAGAACAATATTAAATTTAAAAACGTATAAAAATCCTGCTTCGTTCAGTAGTACTTTTCTTTCCTAGTTAACCTATTGTTTCACGACTCTGTTCCTCACATATTGTCTCATTTTCGTAGCATTAAGCGTTGAGTGGCGTAAATCAACGCCGTCCATTGTCCTCTAGAGCTGGCCAATAGGAATAATTGGTATATTTAATACTCTAGGGATAATTAAATCCTACATCATTTAACTATATAATTTACAGACTTTTTCAACTATGCAATAATTAAATCCAAATTACCCGTAACACCATAAATATTGTCGATCCACCCTGGGAACGGTTCTTGGTATGCAGCTGTCACTGTAAATAAAAAATATATATATTTATGATATACATACGTGCACGTGATAATTTTGTCAGTTTGTATTGTTTTTTTTACATATAGCAAGGTACGCAGGGAACCCAGTGTTAAAACACTCCGTTCTCTAGACAGCATCCATTTTTGGAGACATTTTGAGTTTTTTTTTATTACTAGAAGAGGGAAATAGCTCGTTCACTAAGTAGGAATCAACCATAGCATTTTTTTGATACCACGTTGGTGGTAAAAAGCACACGGTCCTACAGATGGTAAGTGGTTGCCGTGGGCTATATACGCTTCCAACACGAGGGGCATCAAATTCGCCTTGCCTAGCTTTTAGAAACCTATTTACTCTCTTGAAGAACCCCACATTGTAGCTCACTGGGAAAACCTCGGCAGCGATTTCATTCCACATTTGAGTGGTCCATGGGAGGAAATTCTTCTGAAACAGTACTGTGCTGAACCATTTTTTCACCAATGCATTAGAGAAAGAGGTCATTAAAATATCTATACAAAATCAAGTTTTAACCTCCGACACAAACGGGGTGGTGACATAATTTTGACATCTATGTCTGTGACAGCGTAGCTTGTGGCGGACTAAGCCGATATGAGCGTGGTTTTTTTTTAATGACATGACTTGTTCATTGCGGTGATTCATATTTATGTTTTATGAAGATAAATAAGTGGCGGAACTCAACGCCGCATTTCGTAGCAAAGGTTTAAGAGCTACAAGCATTTAAATTTTGTTTATGAGTAAATTTGAAATCTGTTGTGTTTCATTTTCATATATCGTTATCGTGGTCTATTCATATGTTCATTTTATTGTTTTAAGCTATTACGTCCTAAATATCCCTTTTGTAGCTTCACGCTGTATCCCGCACATGGCAGGGTAGGCAGAGGGAACTTGGGAACCTATTGTTAAGAACGGAAGGGAGTGCCTTCCGTTCCCCACGTTGTGCCGAATTTGAAAGAGAGAGCGCAGAAATAAGTATATTACAGTCTCACGCTTGTGACCTTACGTTGCGACAGGCCTCACGTCCTGAATAACCATATTAAATTAAAATGAAGATAAATTTTCAAGTAAAACCATAAAATATGTCTAGTTTCTATAACACATAGATAAACGGCCTCGCTATATTTCAGTTGATGGGAAATAACCACATGTCGGTAATCAATACTTGTGCATATTTAAATATATTTCAATTGAGTTACTTTGCTACGCAATTCAGTTCTTAGTTAGGATTTAAATAGCATTATATGTTTATACTAAAAAAGCAAATAAAATTTTAAATTTACAAAAATAGACCACGGTAATGCTTATAGTTTTTAAACTGCTGATCCGATTTTCATGAAACATAGCTAAAACCCACCGCATTCAATAAGGCTTTATTTTTAAAAGGTTGTAAGGTAACAGAAAGGTCGTGGGTTCGATCTTTACTCGAAGAGGTGAAATATTTAATACATTTAAATGAAATATTGAATATTTTCATTTCTACTCTCTGGTAAGGGAAAGCGCAGCTTTGAGATCCGTCATTTACACGCAATGCTTTAAGTTCGGCGGAAAGTGGGGCACAGAACGGAGTGTCTTAACACCAGGTTACCATTTCCCTCCGCCTACCCTGTCATGAGCGAGATACAGCGTGAAGCTGAGAGAGATTTAAAATAAACACTTATATCGGTTCATATATTCAAGAGCTACAGTGTCATAGACAGAAAGGTTAACTTTATTTTAGTTATTGGAGTTAAAGATTTTATTTTCTAATTTAATATAGACATAGATATGGAACGTAGTAGTGAAAAGAGAAGAGAAGAAGAGAGAAAACCTTCTCTACTTCTCAGTATATTATGTTAGATTTTGAATTGCAGTCCCGCGAATTACTTACCGATAGAAGGTCTAACTATGCAGACTGGTAGTTCCGTGTGACTGTACACTATGGACTCTGCTAACGCCTTCGTCAATGTATAGGGGTTGGGATGTTCACCCTAGAACCAATAAAAAAATATATAATTTTATTTCTTATCTTTGGTAATAAGACAAAGCGCGGCGTTAAAATCCGCCACTCACTCACGTAATTACTAAAATAGTGCAAAAAATGGGTAAAGCGAGTATCCTAATGAAAACGTAGTATCTTAAAGTACTCCATCATCGAAGTAATGACAATATAAAATATTTAATTTCCTCGAGTAAGAATTGAACCCACGACCTGTTGCCTCCTAACAAATGTTTCTCTAATAATTTTACTTCACGAACTAAAATTGATTAAAAATATAATTAGCTACAGCAAAAAGTAAACAGCCTTGTCGTTGATTAGACATGCTTTCTATAACTTACAATTACAGTTAAGATCGATACTAACTGGCCGTTGTAGCGCAATGGCATATCAATCATATCAGTCAGCTAATCAGCACTGGGGTAGCCGTAGGTTATATTCCCAGTCGGGGAAGTGAATTAATCCACGTTTTATACTCTCACGTTCATTTAATGTGTTATAACGGTTTCAATATAATCTATGAACATTTCGAAGCTGTAGTTAGGTAGGGCACAAGCTATTGTAAGAACGACGGTTGTGGGTTCGATTCCATTCTGGGGAGAGAAATATTTAACATTTTTGTGTTCAATAGACGTCTGAAATTCGATACGCAATGCATTGAGAATTGGAAAAGAAAGTGGGAGTAGAGTAGAGTAACAGGAGGTTCCTATGTTCCCTTTGCCCCCTCTGCTGTCCTGTATGGAATATAATGAAAGGTAAAAAACATACGTACAAATTAATTTTCTAAAATAAGACGCCGGAATTATCTACGAAGAATTATATTTCATTACTTAGCACCATATTATATACCCCATATAGCATGGTTGGGTAGAGAATGACTATTGCCTTTATGACATTGTCTGTCATGTGACGTAATTTAACGCCGCGTTTAGTCTTTTTACCAGAGCAATGAAATAAAAGATTCATTTCTCTATAATAAAATATCTAAGTTTTTCGTTTCTCTATACTTTATAAATATCAAAGGTTAATGAACAAACTAAAATATTATGATCTTTCGCCTAAATATGATTTAGTATAAAAAGTTAGTTTTCCAATTTAAAGAATGCTGTGATCATATTCAAATCAGCTTCGCGCTATATCTCGCACATGGCAGGGTAGGCAGAGGGAACTTGGGAACCTAGTGTTAAGACACTGCGATTCACTTCCGTTCTCCACTTTCCGCCGAATTTGAGGCATTGCGTGTTAAGTGGTGGAATTCAATTCCACGATTTTGCCTTATTACCAGGAGAAAGAAACATTAAATATTTAAATTGAAAATATTAAATATTTCATTTCTTCGAGTGGGGATCGAACCCAGAACCTGTCGGTTACAGTCACACGCTTGTGCCGCTGCGCCACGACAGGCCTCAATGCTATGATATATCATTTAAATGTGATTTAGTATAAGACGCTTGTTTTCAAATTTATTCTTGTTTTATAACTATTTCGAAATGGATGTAGGCTAAAACCAAAAATCCTTAAGGGCAAATCCCTTTTATAGAAGAGTTAAAAATATAAAAGCCAACCGATAACCTGATTGTGCCGTTAACTTTAAATTCTGTGTCCCCCCTCCCCTTTCCTCAGTGCTTTTTAAAAAAATAACATTTATTTTTCAGTTTGATGATATGCATGCATGTAGGCAAGGAAGGCTGAAGAAACTTGGAAATCCAGTGTTTAGACACTCTGTTCACATAAAGATAATTTCCGCCTAATTTAAGGCAAAGAATGGCGGAACTCAACATTAAATAATAAATATTTCATTTCCTCGAGTAACCAAGCCCCCAACAACCTGTTTACGATCGCAAATTTGTATCCATGCGCCACGACAGGCTTTTCAGGCTAAACATAAGGAATATTTAAAAGACTATGTTAGCTGGTAGAGAATGTTTTTTGCGTTTTTTTATATATTATATTACGAGTACAATAAATAGTTTAAATAAATAAATAAAAACAATCATTTTCCCATTTCACCTGTAAAGATTCAGCAATAACATCAACAGTTTCAGCGGGCAGCATCTTGGCGCATCTCACTATGCTCTCAGGGTCGTAGGGGGGTGGGTACACGCGTTCTTCTATATAACTCTTGGGGGCGTTGCTGTACGCTGTTGATACATGGACCAGTGCCTGGAAGAGGGTGTTCGATTTTAAATTTATTCTGTATGAAGAAAATAAAGAGGCCTGTCGTGGCACAAGCGTGTGACTGTATACATGATAGGTTGTGGGCTCGATCCCCACTCGAGGAAATGAAATATTTAATATTTCAATGTTTCATATTTTTATTTCTTCGGTCTGGTAACAAGGCATAACGCGGCGTTGAGGTCCGTCACTTAACACGTAAGGCCTCAAATTGGAAAGAGGTTAATAATGCAACGGAGTGTCTTAACAGTAGATTCCAAAGTTTCCTCTGCCTACTCTGCCATGTGCGGGATACAGCGTGAAGCTGAAAAAAATAAGAAAATATTCAATAGCTAGAATCTAACTTTTTATGAAAACACATTTTTGGCCATAATTCTTTTCCGATGGAAATTAGATCAACCATTCTTTTTGCATCTGATGTCAATGGTAAATACCCGCAACTTTTGCTTATAAGTCCAAAAGATAAAACTTCAAACTTAGGAGTGGGGGTGAAAAAAACCGAAAATTCACGGGAGAAAATTCGTAGCTCCTTAACGGTAAAGATTCTTGCTGTCGGAAGAATTTTTTTTGACGGCTTATTTTTTTATCTAAATGTAACGCTAAAAAATATTTCCAAAAAAGGAAGAGGAAGAAAATAAAAAGATGAATATATATAGCGGTGTCACTGTAAACTATATACTTTGCCTTTGCAACCTGAGCGTTCTCCCCTGCGGGAACGGATTTTTCTATGTTATTCTTTATAATTAATATCTTTGATTTTCGCGATTGTTACACATTTTAAATGAAACATTTTTAAACGGATTAATTAAATATGATAAGCCACATGATTGTGTTTTAAAGTGTTTCATTTAAAATGGTATTCTTTGTTCGTAACTTTCTCAATTCATGCCGAATTTCATAACTGTAGCTCTACGGGAAATATTCTATAGGTTTTAACTATGTTGAGACTTTCATACAAGTGCAGCAAAGATGATGCATAAATACTCGTATCTTTTGATTGCTTAGACTCAGGAGTTTAATTTTTTTATGTGCTCCTAGAAATCGTTGTTCTCAATATTTGAAATTAATTCCAGTTTCATATCCTCCCGCGGTCTCCTGACAAAGGATTTTGAACATTGATCGGACGGACGGTCAACAAAATTTTCCTAGAAGGGTTCCATCTTATCTTAAGACATACGGGGCCGTAAATAGATTTTTTGAATGTTTGCTTGTAATTAAATAAAATTGTCAAAATAATATTGAATTACAAATTGTTATTATGTACCTATAAGCTTTATTGTCGTAAAGTATTATCTCATTTCCTAGAAAAATTTAAGTCATCCACTATTTTGAGCTTACGACTTGCACAAGTATATTTTATAGAAGTGGAATCAGTAAAAGATCAATATAAGAAGTTTGTTGCAGTGATAGTCTATTGCATGTGAAACAATGAATTTGTTCACCGGACAATGTACTTTCACCGCGTAATCAAA
>DWMZ01004014.1:0-12132 GCA_018249855.1 Eueides tales michaeli | reverse complement strand
GGCCCCGGTGCCCATCCACCTTACAGACCGGCAACGCTCCTGTAGCTCCTCTGGTGCTACACGGGGCCGTGGGCGGCGGTGATCACTTACCATCAGGTGACCCGTACGCTCGTTTGCCGTGTCTTTCAATAAAAAAAAAAAAAACATTTATTTATAAATTTTACTTGTCTGACTTTCGGTTTGACCGAACCAAAAAGATCAAAATATTTAAACCATAACTTATAAAGTGTACTTTTAGAAGTGCAGATGATCATACTAAAATAAAACAACTTTTCCTAAATAACTTTAAATAATCTACACTTATAATGAATCTGGAACCGATCACTGTCGATACATGGAAAATATAACAAAAAAAAAATAGTATTTTTTTTATTTTTTATCGCATTTTCTGTGCGTATCTGCTAGTCTCATAATCGGATAATCAGATTTAAATGCATTTTTCATTATAATATATTGACAACCTTCCCTCAACATTTAGTATTCGTTTTATTTAAGTCGGTTAAGACATATATCAATTTGAAATACTAAGTTCCGCAAGATTTTTGTTTATTTAGATGAAATATTAATTTTCAATATATAAATTTTGTCTAAAAAGTGGTAATGTTATTAGAATAAGAAAGTAGTAGAAGTTAGTAACAAAATAGTATAATTCAAGCGAGAGGAGCTGCGGGTGTGACACTAATATATAATCAATATGTTATATCATTACATATATAGTTTTAATTTCATTTCACAGTGTATTCCGTACATGGCAGGGTAGACAGAGACTATTGTTTAGACACTCCGTTCCTATTAAAGCATTTCCGTTCCCCACTTTCCACCAAGTTTGAGGCATTGCATCTTGAGTAGTGAAACTCAACGTCACTATTTGCCTTGATTGATTGATTGATTTTATTTGATTGATTGATTTTAAAATGTTAATGAACACTTAAAAAATAAGTGTAATAAGTAAGACGTATATAAATATTTTAAATATTTTATTTCCTCGACTAAGCTTTTAAGTTCGTATCGTGCATCTGATATTATAAATAGGACTCGTTTATAAACTTAAATGCTTCATGTTTTTTTGAAATTTTCAAATTAAATGCTTAATGTTTTTATTTCATCGCGGCGTTGAGTTCCGTCATTCAATCAATCAATGCAGAAATCCGCGGAAAGTCAGGAACAAAACGGACTGCCTTAACACTAGGATTCCAAATTCCCTCCTTCTCTCCCCTCCTTCCATCGCGCTAGTCACTCAGAAGCTAAAAATAATCTTTTTTTTTTAAATTTCACACTGTATCCCGCATACGGCAGAGTAGGTAGAGGGAACTTGAGAGCAAATTTCTTTTGCTATTTTCTTTCAAATGGCAAACTAAAACTTTAATTCTGTATTATATTAGTCTACTAGCTAATATTGAAAACTCAATTCAAGCAAGTTTTTTTTTCCATTTCACAGATTAAATATATGCTATTTAAAAAAATACTATCTACTAGCCAATAAAATAATAAAATAAAATAGTTATAAAAATCTGTTGTTATAAAATTATTTAAATTGGAACAATCAATTCACTAATGAACAAAAAAAATATTTACTAACGTGTCAATATTAACTATCAATATTTCGTGGCAGAACAAATAAATATATCTGTTTAGATAATACATATTAAAATTAAAAAATATATAAATTAGGATTTTTTATATCAATACGATTACTAAGCTTCCGAGTGTTTTTTTAGAGATTACGTTTATTGAAAGAACCTAACGTTCAGAACACAAGCGTGTAACTGCAAACACGACGGGTTGTGGGTCCCCCCTCGAAAGGATTAAATATTTATTTTAGTAATGTTGAATTCTGCTACTCAAGAAGCCAAATATTTTAATGATTTAATGGGAAGAAAAATTCTATCTATAAGCGATTTATTTATCCAATAGAAATTGGCTAAATAAATCGCTATAGAAAAGTGTTATTCCACAGCTTTCACTGACTGAGCAATTTTGTTCAGACAGCTTTATTTAAATCTATATTAATTAAGAACTATCGTGGCGCAAGGGTACAAACGTGCGACTGTAAATGTGAAAGGTTGTGGATTCAACCCCACTCGAGGAATCGAAATATTGAATATTTTCAAATTAAATATTTAATATTTTTTTTCCCACTCTGGTAAGAAGACAAAGCGCGGCGTTAAGCTCCGCCACTTAACAAGCAATGCCGTTATTAATTGGGTACAGGAACATAGTACTATGTTCCCAAGTTACCTCTGCCTACCCTGCCATGTGTGGAATACAGTTTAACTAAGATAGTTAAAATAGTTTGATTAACTATGTCATTTCCTTGTTTGGGGCCACAACCTGTCACGTTTACAGTCCAGGAAAGCATATGTATGAAGAAAATGTTAATATAAAATAATTTTAATTTAAACTTATCTTTTACATTCTTTAACGCTCATATTCTACTTACGCCAGATAATTTCACTACTAATTATGTAAATCTATACTAATATTATAAAGTTGAATTAGTTAAACAGCAATGTAGGGAGAGGGAACTTATTGTTAAAACACTCCGTGTTCCGTTCCCCACCCTCCGCCGAATTTGAGGCATTGCTTATTGAGTGGCGGAGCTCAACACCACGCTTTACCTTATTACCATAGAGAAGGAATGAAAACATTAAATATTTAATTTGAAAATATTAAATATTTAATTTACTCGAATGGGGATCGATCCAACTTGTTTGGTTTTCGTACTCATGTGCCGTTGTGGCACGACAGGTCTCAATTCTATAGAATAGAACATATTATATAGCTACATATAATTACTTTGAAATGCGGTCACCTAAACTATGTAGGTATGTCATATATCATACGCCGTCGAGAGACGCCACGCGGGCAAAGCCGCAGCTAGAAGCTAGTGTATATAAAATTCTACAAAAAAAAATTATGTTTACACGCTTTGAATTACTCTAGGCTGACAAACCGCCTTTCGGGGAAATCAGCGTCTTGATTTACAAAATCACGTCGCATCCTAAGTAAACTGTTGTGGTGTGGACTGAACAAATACTGAATAGTTCGGATTTCAATTTTGCTTCAATGATATTTGTATGTGTTATAATGTATGTGTAATACTATTATGACATTGCTCATTTTTTATAATTACATTAGTGAATTATATTTTCTCCCTTAGGAAAAACAAAGGGTGACGTTAAAATTCATCAGCTCAATTCGTAACGTGTCGATTTTGACGACACGTTCTTTTAATTTAATTCTTCTTTTATAAGTACATAACAAAAGTAGATTTCAGATAAAAGGAGGCAAGAGTTTGTCTGTAAAAATGATAATTAATTTTATTTTTCATCCCGCGATGTTTATTTTTATTATATATGGAAGGAAAAAGGAAAAAGTGCATACGGGTCATATAGTCACCGCCGCCCATGATGTCGTGTGATACCAGAGAAGCGTTGAATCAAATGGTTGAAAGTGTTACTGGGGTTTCCAGAGATGAGAAAATTACTCCATATGAGGCCGAACCTTCTATTTTCAATGTCGTGAAGATCGCCTCCTTCTGCGGATGACACCTAATGACTAATAAATATAGCGGCTTTAAGAGAAGTATTTTGCAGACATTGAATGTGATTTTTTTCGTGGTAACGCGCAATTTTTGTGTCCTCTAGAGGTTAAATTTACCAAGTTTTGGTCATCTTATTTGGACACATTTCCGAGGAACGTCTCAACAGAAAAGACAAGCTTATCTTTTCTATTTTATTAATCATTCTTACATTCTTATTGTTTTCTTCTTTTTAGTCTCGTATAACAGAAATATAGTTTTACTTTGTCTAAATTGTAAAAGGCGAGCTAATAAAGTTCTTCTCTATGTCCGAGCTTCTTTCCAGTGCATTTGCTGGAACCTACTAAATCTAACTTGCGTTGAAAGTTCCAGGCACTACTCTAAATTCATCATTCTGCAAAACATTAAAATTTTACACATTTTTTTTAACTTCACGCTGTGCGGGATGCTAGGCAGAGTAGGAAGTGGGAAGTTTAGAAAAGACTCCGCTCCTTTTCTTTTCCATTTTTCGCCAAATGGAGATCGAACTCACTACCAGTTACAACCTTTACGGGTCTTTTTATATTACAATTTAAAAAACCTGAAAACAACCAACTCAAACACAGTTAACTTACAAATATAGATCACAAAACCAAATTGATATTTAAAGACCATTTGCATTGGGGAACCATATTTAATAAAAACATTATATAAATTATGAACCCAATTAAATGGAAAAACAATATTTTCATATCGTTGAGGCGGACGTGGATAACGTATGAATCACACAATTTCACTATATACTTAGGATTTGCTGATTTTTATTAATAAATAGATATATTTTTTAAAGCTTTATTTTATATAGTAATATAAATCAATTTAATATTCAATATTTTTTGTAAAAAAATTACTTTTTATTAAAATATAAAAATAAATTATAGGTTTGTTTTTTTACAGTCATGGCACAGTAGCACAAGCGTTATTACTAATTTAAGGGGTATGTGGGGATTGCAAGTGACTTAACGGGAACGAAGTGTTTCAACACTAGGTTCCTTAGGCTTTTCTGTCCCACCTTTCTATAAAAGGTATATAGCGTAAATATTACTTTTGATCTAAATATAGGGTGGAGTATAAAAATAGTTTGCGTGTTAAGAGGACATTGAAACTACAATATTTTCCTAGGAAAACGTCTACTAGACGTTAAGTATTATATAAAAGTAAAGAACAAATGTGTAATTAACAACATTCATATGTTAAGAGCTTCACACGTCAAGGTGCAATCGGCAAATTATAACTAATACTGATTTATTTAAATTTAATGTTTTATTTAAGCAAAAATATGTTTTACTTTCACACAAGAAATAAAATACATAAAATGTATCATGACAGAAAAATGTGTAGAAGATAACATAGCTGCAAGAGAAATCTCTACCAATGCCTTGAATGTAGATGATAAGAAAACCTATTATAAAATTTTATATAATATATCAAAATAACTATTAGGTACGTTAATAATAATAAACCTATATTATTCTATACATATTTTAAGAAATTCCCATAACTAAGATTAGAACTCCAAACCATTCTTACCTTTAAAACTTTGATAAATCCCAAATGCCTGAGATACGGCGCTACAATTGAGTTATTTCAGCTTGTTATTCGTACGACATGTCAAATACTGACTTGGTGATTGTGTTCGCTTGCTATTGCCCCTCGAGATTGAAGATAGATGTACGAGTATGAACGTATGTATGAGTGTGTGTCAGAGGAAAGTGGAGAATCGAATAGTCTCAATGGGAACAGAGTGTCTTCCATGTTTCCCTCTATCCTATTATGTGATATCGTACAACGTGAATTTATAAAAAAGAAAAATGAATGTATATTTAAATATTACTGATAAAAAAGTGACATGTGAACTAAGCATAATAGTCGTTGTGGATTATAATAACTCGAAGGAATTTTCGATGAAAAATGATAATTAATTTATTCTTAAAAAAACAATAAATAACTCAAAAATCGCTGCTCGCGATGAACACTCGCGAAATTAGATATCTCCTTTACAGGCTGGGCAAAAAAAAAACTATTAGATGCAAGACATAAAACTAAATGTTGAAGTTGAAATTTCCTTTACAAGCGACATAACGATTAAATGAATGATCGTCATTTGTACCGTAAATAGCGCGGCCTCACTACTTCATCGTCCGGAATGAAACTATTGCTATCTTATTGTTAACCTGTCTACGTATGTAACTAGCTTTGTAACGCCGTATTCTTTATTTTTAAAGTTCACGCTGTATCCCGCACATAACAAGGAATACAGAGTTTCCCCACTTATTGTAAGTTTGTTGGAATATATTTTTGTATTTTAAAGTCTAATTATGGAGAGAGGCTTATGACGCAAAGGCACAAGCCTGTGACTGTAAACGACAGGTTCTGGGTTCGATCCCTACTCGTAGAAGTGAAATATTTAATACTTTCAAAAGAAATCGTTATTGTTTTTATTTCTTCCCTTTGGCATCGAGACAATGCACGGTAGTTCCGCCACTCAACACGAATTGTCTCTAATTCAGCGGAAAGTGGGGAACAGAAAGGAGTATTTTAACACTGGGTTTCCAAGTTCCCTCTGCCTATCCTGGCATGTGCGGGATACCACGTGGAAATTGAGGAGAGAGAAAAGTTGCTCACCACATTTTATATGTAATTCTTAACATGGCCTAAACTACAAGATGAAATGAGTGTTATTAAAATACCTCTATCGATTCAATCATATTTTATATTTAAAATTACCATTTTAAGTAGATTTGATTTTATTAATGCTTCTATTATGCAACATTATATATTTCTTACCTTACAACTTGTTCGTATGTTCTGCTTATTATGTGATACTGGCCAAGTGATTATTCTTCAAGTGACACTTTTAAAATGCTATAATAAAACTAAAAAATGCTAAAATAAAACAGAACAGAATCAAAATCGATGCTTTCAAGTTAACAAAGTCGTTACCTTAACTATTGTAATCACCAATGTACGCAAATAGTGTAGGTGCAACAATATTTGGTTTTAACTGGTTAATACTACTTTTTGGCACATTAGCATTAGATAGCAACAACATATGTATTTTTGTTTCTATTTCATTCACTAAAAGTGATATTGGCATAAGAATAAACATATAGTCAAAACACTGTACTTGATGATATAACAATTCATATTAACAACACAACAAAAACGATGATAATGGTGAAAAAGAAATAAAATTTATATGTATATTTTTAGATTATCAACACGATAATAACACGATCAACGCCTCCAGAATTCTGTAGAAAAAAATGTTGACTGTACTTTTGATGGTCGCCCAACAAAAGCAAAGCTCAGCTTACATCTCGCGGACTGTACTTATACGAAATATATTCGCGACTTGCTCACAAAGCGCAATCTTGCTTTACTAATTAAACATCAACACTAATACCGTAGTAATTGTCTTGTTTTCTTTGTAGGCAATCATTTGCAAAACAAATCCGGCGGCGACTTGTCCAACAAAGTGCCATGTATAGAGATATAACAAACAAACTTTATTATAATCATTTTCTATTTTTTTTCTTCACACTTTATCCCGCATATATCCGAGAAGGCAGAAGGAACTTGGGAACCTGGTGTTAAGACTCTCTAATTTCACTATGACAATTACGTTCCCTACTTTTCTCCTAATTCTTGAAGCAAGGTATGCTTTGTGGTGGAACTCAACGTCACGTCTCGTAACCAGTGTATGGAAATGAAAATATTAATACATTGATTTAATCGAAAAGATACCGAGCCCACAACGTGTTTAGACACGTCAACAACCGAGCGGGCCTTCATCATCATATTTAATGTACTCAAAAATATAAATTATTCTTTTATAATTGTTTTGATATGGCAGGTTAAGCATACGGAATTTGGGAACCTATTGGAACATTCCCCACTTTCATCACGAATTTGAGATATTATGAGTTGAGTGACGGAACTCAACGCCGCGTACTTCTATTATGCCGCGTCGCGCCACGTATTTCATACAAACTATATGTAATGGATTTTTGGTTACACCTATTTTACATTAACAAGTTCCATTACCTTTGATATTTTACGATATGCCAGATACAGTCTTCACAAGTCTTGTTCAAGTTATCAAAATTTTAAGTAGTCAATTGGATATTGTGATAGAATATTATAAGTTCAGACGATAAGTAAACAATATATTATTAAATCGATATCCGCTATCTAAATGAACTTCATATCTCTGTGTCAAATTGCGAGAAAATGGGTGGAAAACATGTTTTAAGTATTTCTGAGCTATTGTAGAGTGTATTAAGAAAACTTAATATTAGGATATACTTTTGAAAAAAATCTATAAAAGAAAATGAATACCTGGGTAAGTTTTTCATGTTATTTTTATGTTTTTACTTGACTTTATGTATAATAATATGGTTTTATAAATTTTGACATTTTCATGTTTTTTGTTGTAGGCAGCGTTGAGTTATGAACATTTTTAACCTCAAATGTTTCGCTTACTAGAGAAGATGGAAACAGAAGATGAGTTTTTGATGATATGCCGGGAATGTGAATGTCCAGAAAATTTAATGGAGATTGGCGATGAATAGATTATTGTTATAAGCCTAAAATAGTTACAAGGTTTTTTTTTCATTGTTGCCCTTTTTTATATTATTAAAATTAAGATTGATCTCAAGTATGATTATAGTATGTATATTAGTTATAACGAAAAAATAGGAAAAAATCTTTTTATTTAGTTTTTCTTGATTTATAAATTTGATTTGCGTCTAAAAATAATTTACAGGTTGTTGGTTCAATCTCCACTGGAGGAAATGAAATATTTAATATTTTCAATTTTAATGTTTGTTTTTTTGATCGCTCTGGTAACAAGACAAAATGCAGCGTTGAGTTCCGCCATTGAACACGCAATGCCTCTAATTCAGCGGAAAATTGGGGAGCGGAAGTATCTTAATAAGAAGGTAGTGCCTATAAATAGATTATTAATCAATGAGTGGTTAATATTTAGCTGTAAAATCAAATATTTTATACATTAATAGAATACAGCCAAATATTTATAAATAAATTAATTTCATAAAAGTAGGGAACAGAACGAAGTGTCATAGCACTAAGTTCCCTTTGCCTACCCTGCCGTGTGCGAAATACAGCGTGAAGTTGAGTACTAAAAAAATAACGTTTAACTAATATACCATTTTTATATACATACATACAAAGAAATGAATAAATTATTCGCTGGGTGTTCTTAATGTGTAATGTTTCCACTCCAATGTCAACATTGCGCATTTTTTCTTGTTACAATCGTTTAAATACTTTCTTTTTGTATGTATATACGTTTATTTACTGGATAGAAAGCAATTTAATAACTGGGTTATGGTAAATTATTATAATCATAAATTATTTTTTTTAGTAATACTGTATACTATACTGTTCAGAATACATGGTACTTGAACATATAAAGGCACATAAAGGGAACTTGGGAACCCAGTGTTAAGACACTTCGTTCCCTTTAAGACACTTTTCATTCCGCACTATTCCCCGAAAAATGGACATTTCGTGGTGGAACGGCGCTTTATATCGTAACCAGAATTTATGGTTTCTTTTGTTTCTGGTAATAAGGCAAGGCGCGGTCCTATCACTCAACACGCAATGTGTGGGATACAGTGGGCCTTATTTTTATTTTTATTTACTTAGAACCTTAGTTCTACACCCACTTTAGTGTATTTAGAGATTTGTATAACATATTAATTATTAACATAAAATAGTACTTGGAATACAGAGGATATAAGTTAAGAAATTTTAGTGATAAGATACGTTCTTCATTTTTCTTAATTCAATTTTTTGAGACATTACCTTAGTTAGTAGAGCTGGGAAATAAATTTAAATTCAATATATTCTTTTCGCCAAATGGGAATCGGACTCACAACCTTCGTGGCATTATGATTTAGGTTTCTCTTACCTCCACACTGTGGTGGCAGGCATACAACACATGGCAGGGCAGACTATGGGAATTTGAGAACGTGCGTTTTGAGTGGCGGGACTCTCGTTACCAAAATGAGGAAATAAAAATATTAAATACTTCATTTTCTACTGTGCTACTACAGACACCAAATTCAATTCCAAATACATTTGTTTTATAGATTTTTGTTTTATTTATTACTCTTATAGAAAAATGGAGATCTGCCGTGGCACAGGAGGGATTTTCACCATTCAACACGCAGTGTCTCAAATTCGGCGGAAAGTGGTGAAATGAAAATGTTTTCATGGGAATCGAATGTCTAAACTAAGGTTCTTAAATTTCCTCTCCTTACTGTAACATATGCCGCATACAGCATGAAGCTGAAAAATAAAATTATATATATACAATGTACGTACTTGAAATATAAAGACCAGTCTAGATTTCGGTGCTCATGTAATTGCGGTCTGTACAGAGAGGGCATAGCGACACTAATGTACATTAAAGTATAATTCAGAGTGAGTTTGTAGAGTCATGGCTACTGGGGCGTAGTGGACAGTGACTATACATGATAATTGTTGGTTCGATGCCCGCTTTGGTAAACGGTTAGTTATAGTGTTGTTTTTTTTTGTAAGATAAAGCGCGGTGGTAAAATCTATCCGTTCACTAGGTTATATTAAAATTAGACGTGCTTTGATGATCATATAGCAGAATAAATAAAAGAGATCCTCGCGTGAAAAGGAGATATGTGAAGGTTCAAGTACTTTAGTATACGCACATCTCCCCCCTTTATTTAGTTCAGTCATCGTTGTTCAAAAGCATATTGAAAAATACGAGGTATAAAGTGTATGAAATATAATTAGGACATATAATGTAATTGTAATATTAATGTATTAAAAATTTTGAGTCTGACTGTAAGCACAAGGATTGTGGGTTCAATCATTACAAAACAAGGTACAAATTATGCTTAGTTATAGTGTCTCTACGTAGAAATTTTAGTTTCACTGTAGAAGAAACAAAGAAAGAGTTTTAATTTCACTGTAGAAGAACAAAAAAGAAAAATAAAACAAAGTTAATACTGGCCTATCATGAGACAGGGAAAATAGCATTTTACTCTAAACGCTACAGGTTGTGTGTTTAATTTATACTTGAAAAAATATATATTTTTAAATATTTTAATTTCTTTATTCTGGTACCCAAAAAAAGGGGACAACAACCTATAAAAACAATGCAAATTTCCATAATCTACAAAAAAAAAACAAAATTCGGCACTGTGATTCCAAATATATTCAATTCAAAAGTAAAATTTGCTTACAATACAAAACTTGGCAGAATAAAATACAGCTATTGTATTATATATTACTAGCTGTTACCCGCGACTTCGTCCGCGTTCACTATTTTGGTCATAGTGACATACACATAAAAGATAGATATATGCTGTCGCGGACTTTTATTTAGAACTATTTAAGATAAATAATCCCTCAGTAATCTACCTATGTGTTATCTTTGTGTAACTCCAACGATAAAAAAAGGTTTTTTTTTTAAATCGGTGTTCCCATCACCATAAGAACCAAAGAACATACTTAATATGTATGTTCCTCAGATTACTCGAACTTTCTCCTTTTTTGAATTCGGTTAATAAAATGAGATGATAGTCAGATACAGATCTCCCAATTGCGTTATTATACGAAAAAACCGCATCTGTGCCTTTCGAATTTGAAGGTTGCCCTCGATTTCTCCAGGATTCCATCATTATATCATGATCTCCTTACCATGGGACCAATTGTGAAATATACCCTCTCGAACAAAAAAAGAATGTTGAAAATCGGTCCACCCATCTTCGAATAATCGGGGAACATACAAAAGAAACTCCTTTTTTATGTCGGTTAAAAATCTCTATAAATTTTAACTTATTATGTTTTTCTGATATCGAAGCTATATTACTGCAAAGTTTCATGAAAATCCGTTCGGTAGTTTTTGCGTGAAAGAGTAACAAACATACACACATCCGTACAAACTTTCGGATTTATAATATTAATAAGATAAGATAAGATGTAAACCTGTAAAAATTTTAAAACACTTCCTTTATAGTAAGATTTGCCAGTATTATACGTTTTAAAGTTTTTAATACACAAGTTAAGCGTGTTTCTACATAGAGTTTCAGTCGTACAGTATCCGCCGTGAGGGTAGCGTCTCGCTCGCCAGTTCGTGTATTGATATTGTAATGTTTTTGTGAATGTTTAATTCTGTATAAAAGGATGCTTTTGGATTAAATAATAAAATTAAAGTTATATTTTTATTTATAAGTTTATTTTATAGATTTCGTAGATTTTATTTTTTCATATAGTTTACTAAAGTAACTTAACTTAGCTTCACGCTATATCCCTAGCGGGGTAGGCAGAGAGAACGGAGCGCCAAACGCTACGGTATCGGCATACCTCTTTCGCGTCGTCCACTGTCATTAACCCCTTCATACATGCCCACCGGGGGGTCCTCATGCTTTTTACGTGACCTTCCTCCAGTATCGTAGATACCGTGTTTTCGAAGGTCAACCGAGGTCTCCCCATTTATGATATTAGAGTATAACATGAAATTAATTACTTTAATAAATTGTTTA
>DWMZ01004013.1:0-12132 GCA_018249855.1 Eueides tales michaeli | reverse complement strand
ACCCATAAATGTCTATGTGACCGTATCCCTGATTGTCACGAAAAATCCCGCGACCTCTTATTCTAATATACTCCCAAGATTAATTAATGAAATGCTAAAAATGTTTAAAGATAAATTGACTACACAAACTAAAAGACTTTTAATATCAAATTACTTAGATAATATATGAATAAAACAATTCTGAATGATTAGAAAGTCAAAATATATATTTAATAAATGAACATGCTGTAGCTTGACGCTCACAACTTACTTCGTCGAATTTTCTCAACCTACGTCACAATTACGCTTTTTTTGCTATTATTTTTTTTTATAATTTATATATTTTAAAGTGGTATTTGTTCATTATATTGTGTATGATTTGTAAGTTTTACATATACATACTCGTATGTATTTAAATATCTATCTATATGTAGAAAAAAATGATTTTGTTATAGATTAAAAATAAATAAAAAAAAGGATTAAATTGAATTGAATTAAATCAGATAAAATTGAGTTGAATTAAATTAGATAACTTGAATTGAATTAAATTAAAATAAATAGTTTGATCTCGAGATTTTTCAGGTATGACGAAATATTCACTTGTGATTTTAGCGCCTTAGGTTGTGTTTTGAACGATGTTCTACTCTTCTTGCCTTGATTTAGTATATAGGAAGCTGTAACCAAGCGATGGTCAGATCGAAATCCAGAGCCATGTAGAACTTCTACGCTTCTTATCTTGTTAGGGTGGTTCGACAAGATAAAATCAATTTCATTTTTAATATTTCCACAAGGGGATTGCCAGGTTCATCTTTGATTTCCTCATGCTTTAAAAAAGTATTCATTATTGTTTATGTTCTAACGCATATTGTATTAGTTTCTCACCTCTTTCGTTTTTGTTACCGTGTCCAACATTTCCCAGAACAAAGCTTTCATTGTCTTCTGATTTCGATTGGCCAGATTTCGCATATACTTGTATTATTGCGAACGTTTGGTTATCGTGTATCATTTTTAATGATAAAGTAAAGAAGCTAAGGAACATACCAACTTTTACTGTGTCTACACAATAAATTTGATAACTTGAACAGTGATAAAAACAAAGAATCTCTTAAGGTTAAAGTAAGTATATATGTATACTCAAACTAAAATCCATCTTCGTAACGGGAGCTATGGACATTACGGCATTAAAAATAATGTAATAAAAGCATTAGTAACACATTATATAAAATGATAACACTAAGAACCTTGTCACATTATCATGTTAAAGCTAAATGATATACCAACCTATAAATAAATCAGTAATTTATAACTAGCAACATTTCGCAGAGATGCACTGCTCCGAAGATACTTCTCTAATAAAAAAAGAATTAAAAGAACAAAGACATTATGTCAGATATATAGTAAATGTTAAGACATTCCAAAAACGTTAAGTCATGCGAGTACAATGATCACATAATGATTATTTATTATTTAAACGTACAAATAGAAGAAAATAATATTTTATATTTTTGTCAATGTAAATGTGCGAGTATATGGAAAATAAAGTTAATTTTCTTTCTCTTTCAAATGAGCTGGTTATAAAGTACGGTTCCACGTATCCCCTTGAGGGTGACGAGCCCTGAGAGGGATTTACATTCGCAAAACTTAAGTTGATATATTAACGTGATTAAGTATCGAATTTAAAACAGCTAAGCATAGAAATTGGAGCTTGGTTTGTATCTTTTTCTACTTCTATTTGCTGGTAAGATAGATTATTTATTATAAATTTAAATAGGTAGACATATACTATTCTAAATATAATAATAATAATAACACAGCTCACCAAAAAATATTATTTTTTTTGTTGTCCTGGATATTTCTGCAAATTTATATATTTCAAGTACCCTATTTGCGAATATATTGGTAAAAAAATATTTCATTGGCTCTAGTTTTTTTTTTAATTTGTTTATCATAAATCTAAAACTCTAAGCAGCTTACGTCGGCCGTTTAGAGTACGAGTTATTAAAATTTTGTTTTCTGCATATGGTTTCGCCTATACATGCGCAAAAAGAAAAAATTGTATTACCGCGCATGCTTTCCCGCGCTTTTCTCTGTAATTTGACAACATCGGAGGACGCACGGCACGCATTTCGTAAGTTTAAAAGTTATGACTTTTGCTGCTCGTGAAGGATGAAGAAATTTTATGTTAGTAGTAAACAATTTTTTAGGTAACTATAAAGCACCAAATTATATATAAAATGTGCAACAGATGTTGGAAAGCTTCAAGAATTTAGGCGGAAATGTGAGCATAAAGCTACACTTTCCCCACAACCACCTGGATATATTTCCCGACAATCTGGGAGATTATAGAGAAAAACAGGGAGAACACTTCTACCAAAACCTAAAACTGATGGAAGAAAGGTATCAAGGTAGATTGTCACCAGATGGCAGATTATTGCTGGTCCTTGAAAATAGATTGTCCCTAAATTACCTATAGACGATAAGCTTATAAAGCTTAAAAGATTTTTGTCTCTTGTTATTTCTACGTTCATTATTTAAAAACTTAAATAAAGATAGTGACACTTTGGTAATTAACAAAAGATAATTAAAAAAATATACTAACTGTTTTATTCTGTGTTTTGTAGTCAAATAGGAAAAATAAGATTTAAAAAAACCAGAGCCAATATACCAAAATCATTCACAGATTTATAAATTGTATTCATAATATTATTCGAAATCACTTTCACATCAAGGGCAACAAAACTGTTGTTGACCAGCGTAATAGTTAGATTATTTCATCTTTCTATGGTATACAAAAGGTTTATGTCAGGAATTTGTTTATAATATAGCAAAATGAATGTAAATATCGTATCCGAACATAGATTGAAGTTTCTTTAAAGTTATATTATTGTTTTATTTTAGAATTTAAACGATGCTTTTTTTTAGCTTCACACTGTACCTCACTTTGCGCCGAATTTGAGACATTATGTGTTAAGTGGTGGAACTCAACGCCGCGCTTTACTTTGTTACTAGAGCGAAGAAAATATTATAGGTATATTTTATTTTGTCAAGTTGGGATCGAACCCAGAACCTGTAATTTTTAGTCACACTCTTGTGCCCCTACACCATGACCGGCCTTAATTCTTGTTTGATAACCAATATTGCTTTTTACTAGAAGTGTTAATTTAAGCAATCACATTTTATTCAATATTCCCCATAGTTAAACTTTTTTTTAATCCATAATTGCTTAACTACATATTACAATGACAATATTAATTAAAAAATGATTATTAGAAGAATTACACGTGAATTCTTAAGTAGGTAAATCCTTCTCAATCCTGTAGCTATTATATGAAGAAATTCTAGCAAGAACTTTTAAACCTCAATTGTAAAGAAATATTACTTAGTAAAGTAAGATTTAAGGTCAATGTGGATATTGCAAATGAAAACTTTAGATAAAAATAAATATACGAAAGAATCTGTAATATATTAAATTTGTTATTGTAATTTTCTTTATTTCATTGTATTTTCTTTATTTTGTTATAACAAAACGCCTTACATAATACTGAAACACATGCCAACATGAACTATACATGTATTTTTCACATACGTGTATGAAAAGAAAATCTGTTAAGATTACGTATAGCTCAAGAAAAATTTCATAGTTTTACGCCTTATTACCGGCAGTTTTCTACCTGAGGACATGTTGAATGAAAATCAACTGTATTCTACTTTTGATAAGGCCTCAACTAGGGTTTTCTTGTATAAATCTAAGAAAAGTATAACATTTAACTCAATCAGGTTAAAGCTCGCCCGCCTCTTTGTGTAAGTATTGTTAAGATGCTGTGAACTGATTTCAGGTAATACGTAAGTATCATTTTCAGGTAATACGATATTGTTATTTTGATAGATGAATAGATTGAGAACGTTTTCAGGGCAATCATTTTGACAATGGACGAATAGTCATCGTTTAGTAAGTGTGCTAATTATGGACTTAAAAAGCATAAGGGGTAACAATTACTCTCACTCAGCTTCACGTTGTATGCCGCACAAGACAGGGTAGACGGACGAACCTTACCTAGTGTTAAGACACTCCGCTTTGTTTTGCACTTTCTGCCGAGCTTGAGGTATTGCGTGTTGAGTTTGAGGCATTGCGTGTTGCAGAACTCAACGCCGCGGCAAAGGCTTGTAAGAAGCGCTGTAATGAAAGCATTAAATATTTAAATTGAAAATGTTGAATATTTCATTTCCTTAAGTGAGCATTGAACCAGCAACCTGTCACATTTAAAGTCACATGCTTGTGCCTCTGCCCCACGACATGACTCATTCTTCCCCTCTATATTTATACCCCCAGGGGTAACAATTGTTCAATTTACATTTTATGTTAACACTCTTAATTTCCCTTTCTAAGCTGTCAAAATTTCAAAATTGAACGAAAGCTACGGTAGTTAATATTGAATAATACTTCGAACGTAATTACATTATGTGGTGTACTGATATAAGTTCCTCTTCTGGTATGAGAAACAGATTAATAAAAGAAATAGATTAATAAATAGATTCATATGAGAAATAGAAAGTCGTATATTTTTAATAAATGTATTGAACAGAATACAGAAATAAAATAAGAAAACGTGACAGATAGAATAGAATTGAATAGAATTTACTAGTCATTTTAATTCTGTTTTATTTCTAAGTTACTAACGTAGCCACTTCTATGCGTATGAATAATTCCACACACCACACACAACCGAAGTGTTTACAGTCGCGAATTGATGCCCAAGTATGGACTAAGAATTTTTATTTCCAAATTATTTTTTTTATGTTAATAATTAATATCTTAAAATTATCAGCATTATATAACCTTATTATAAGCATTTAATTCAGTATTATTTAATAAGAAGTAGAATAATCAAAGGTGATAAGTTTAAAAATGAATATTCTAGTCTAACGAAGTTAAAAACCATTAAAATAAATTTTGAGAACTTGCTAACTTAGATTGACTTCTTTTGATAATTCATCGCAATTTTTAAATTAATTATGAGATAGCCTTTAAAAAGAAGTCAACAAATATATGAGAAATTACAAAAATGAGGACAGTTTTAAAGAGGGGTTTTTAATTGATTTTTGACTCCGGAATAATAGAGCATTTTAGAAAAAAACATAAATAATATTTAACAAAAAGGGTTTTTGTTATATACGAATAAAATTTGTAATGTAGCGTGTTTTGAACGAACTTAAAGTGACGCAGGTTCAAATTCTAGTCAATTTTCATATTTTTTTAAAACAAAGCAGCAATAAAAAACACCCTAGTCCCTTTAGTACCTTAATATTTTTGCTATATGAGTTAACGATAAACGGTTATTAATATCCGAATCAATTTTATTTTGTTTCTTAAAATTAAAAAAAGGAATAATTACATTTTTTTGCGGAAAATGAGGAACGGAAGTCGGTACGGAATGTCTTAATACTAGGTTCTCAAGTTCCCTCTACCTATCCTGCCATGTGCGGGATACAGCGTGAAGCTGAGTAATTTTTCAGATTCAGACATTTCCGAAAATGTCAAACTAACCTGAACTCTGCTCTTTTCCATTTTCGAGACATTGCGTGTTGAGTGTCAGATTTCAACATTATACTCGATCTTACGGTGGCTTTTAGAGCCAGGAAATTAATATAAAATGAAGTATAAATAAAAAAATAAAAGAGTTCGTACTGCTTTCAATTTATTAAACATTCAATTTACTTACTAAATATTTGAGGCAACCTATTTTAAGTAAAATATTTAATCTCAAAATCCTGCAAAGGGTAATCTTAATAAATTGAACTTTAATCAAACCTGTTTCTCAGAACAAATGTCTGGGATGCAATCTTCTTGTAATTAATTAATTCTTCTGTTATAGACTCCTAATTTGGTACGAGTGATAAAACAGATTTATAATATGGTTTAATATTAAAATGTGCAATGTTATTAAATTGTAATTTTTCTTCGATTAGATTAAGATTAAAATGTATTTTTTTTTAAATTGACTGGTTGTAAGTATATAGAAATGAATTAAGAGAATGATAAATTTAAATAGCAATTCCTAAATTACTTATCAATAAATGTAACTTAATTAAAACTTAATGGGAATTTAAAGATTATTTTTTAATAAAAGTTATTTAATAAAAGTTATTATTTTATTTAACAAAAACATTTCGATAATGTTATTTTTTTCCATAGATAAATGACAGACAGACAAAGCTTAATATATTTTTTATTTATTTTCACGCTTACCGCGCATGACATGGAAAAGAGAGGAACTTGGAAACCTAGTTTTAAGACACTCCATTCTGTTCTTTTCTTTTCGCCGAATTTGAGGCCAACTACACGGAATGGTGTAAAATCAACCCGCTTTGCTTGTAACCAGAATCAGGAAATGAATATGAGGAAATTATAGAAATATGTTCTCGAGTGGATCGAACCCAAAAACTATTTTATTTTCGCCCCGGCACCATTACAGATTTCTAATAGAAAAAATAATTTAAAAACGCTAATGCCTGTTATATGAACCAAGCAAGTCATTTCATCGTTCCCCATTTAATATTTCGAGCCTAATTCCATAACTTGGATAAAGAAAACACTTTTCAGAATCCAACAAGATTTTAGATTGGGTTTTAATGAAGATTTGTACTGGGATTTGGCTATATTTACTTTTAGTTTGATATCTGTAAATGTCTACGATTACTTGGCAGGATATCCTGCTTATAATTTTATAATTCAGAGTATTTTGTATGTAAACTGTGTGTATACACTTTAATTTTTTATCTTATCTTATCTGTTATTTTTTTTTGTTTATAAATTTAATATCTAATCTTTTAAAACTAAATATTTATTTTTTTTCTTTTCTTCTCTCTGGTTACATAGCAAAGCGGTACGTAGAGTTCCACTGCTCATCGCACAATGCCTCAAATTCAGCGGAAAGTGAGGGATCGAACGGGATGTCTTAAAACTAAATATTCAAGTTCTCTTTGCTTACTGCCTCTGGATACAGCGTGAAGCAGAAAATAAAGTAGTCATAAGAATATTCGCAACCTTCTTAGCCATAGCTTTAGAAAATTGAGTTTGAAATTGAGTATACTTAAAAAGTTATTTTTTAAATTTCATTTTACCACCCGCATACAGCAGTTTAGGAAGAGGGTACCTGTTATTTAAGCACGGGGAGTGTTTAAACTTTCCGCCAAACTCTCAAGGTTTTAATTGTTTAGTGGCGAAACTCAACGCTCTTTTGTCCTATACCAGAAAGAAAAAGATATAATATAAAATAATTATTTCTCTGAGTAAGAATCAAACTCGCAAACGCTGCATTTATAGCCGCACCCTTGGACCACTGCACCATAATAGCCTCAAAGTACGTTTATAAGTGTAATCATATTTTTTATATAGTCGTTTTAAATATATTTTAAGGCCATACGTCCGTATTCATATAACGATATAAAATACGTATTTATAAATTGGAGTAAATCTGCAGGTAGATAAGGTGTTTCAGCGAACCGGAACATTAACGCTAAGTAACTTTTGCCAAAACTTACTTAGAAGTAAAGTTTGATATTAAGCTTGTAAAATGATAATTTACTTATATATTTGTTACTTTTGTTTTTAGGATATAGCTTTATTGTTATAAGCATACATTTATCCTATATGTGTTCCTTTCTCCTACTATGATATTTTACGGTACTTCAACATTCTACTTGTCGACGTCGACGTATACTTAAAAGAGTACTTGTATCGACGTATATTATTTTTTTTTTGTACACGACGACGTATATAAGTGTTTTTTTAATGACACCTGCACTTATTTTTATGAACAAAGATTTCATTTTGAAAGCTGAGCATATCGTGGTAAACGTAGTTATTAAAGATACTGCATATTTAAGATGGAACTTAAGGAAAAACGATGCGCTATCCCTATTAGAGTCTTAGAACTTTGTACTGTGGTTAAAGCCAAAGGCGAACGATATTTCGAATTCCAATACATATTATAAATGTGAAAGTTTGTTCCAAAAGCTCGTGACTCTACAGCGGAAAGCTGATAAGTTCTATCATTTATATAGAACACACGATTATTTTGTATTCTAATTGTAACATGGAATTTATGGTAACATTTTTATTTCATATGTGGAAATTAGTTACTTATGTTGCCATTTTTAACTCCTCTTTAACCGTTTTCAGCTTCACGATATATTCCATAGGCAGGGTAGGCAGAGGGAACTTGGGAACCTAGTGTTAAACCACTTCGTTCGCGATTTTCCGCCGAATTTGTGGCGTTGTGTTGTGTTGAGTGACGGAACTTAACGCCGTGTTTTCGTTCCTCTTTAACTAGCTTAGCGAATTGTAAATTTTGGAGGTTTTTTTTACATTTTAATTGTAAGTCTTATACGTAAGAAACTTTTTAAGCCCAATTCATTTATTTTTACTTTTCAATTCTCAACACAACTATATAAATAAAGCGCTTTTGGTATATAAATTAACTATTCATCTAAAAATCTATTTTTTGTATTCAATTTACTACAACTTACAATGACAATTATTTTTTTAGCTAAGGTGGTGTGGATATTTCATAATGTTTCATGTTAAAATTGTTTCCAATTTTTCCCTTTTAGCAGCATAAGGAACTTGGTGTTAAGTCAGTTAATTCACAATTAAGCAAAGAAATCCATATTTTTCTGACTGTGAATAAATTAATTTAAAACTACTATTATAATCAGTTCCTTAATAAATAACATTTCAATACAATATTTCTACATTATAAAATAAAGTAAACTGAAGTTTTTCTTGTCCCGTTATCTCAAGTGTAATAAATTTATCGTAGGTCTATTTGCTCATTCAATCGTATAGACTTCGAAGAATGTAGAGTCTTGTGATAATACATACACGCCATTATATTATTCCTATAGTACTGACCGATATAATTATTTTATGTTATTCATTTGTATTTAAATATGTACATTTTATCAATTTCAAATCCTTGCCGTCGAAAAAATGCTAGCCTTATATACCGCCATTAAAAATTTAATGTTTTTACAACAAGGTGAAAATAAATTTAAGGCTAGATTTCCTTTATCCAGCATGTTATACGTGGGAAAAACTGTAAAACGGAAAATTTATTTACCCCTTAGAGGCAATTTTTGCTAGTAGTAACATTAATTTAAGCTTGATACAATAATATCAGATGAATCATAGCACTTAATATATTAAATATAAAAATACATTACTAACTATTCGTATTAAAGCCGTATTAGCTTTTTCTTAAACATTCAGAAGATACAAAGCATTAAAGTGTACTATTACTTATTCCATAAATACCTGGACATATTTAAGTTTCGTTTAAACAAACACAACTACTTCTGTTCTGGCGATAAGATAAAGCGCCAAAACGACGCGGCATTACCTTTCGAATACGGAAAATGGAAAACAGAAATGTGTTTTAGCACTAGGTTCCCTCTGTTTACATTGCTTTGTGCAAATGTACAACATGAGCAAGAGCAAGCATGAAACAAAAAAACTACATTATATTGCATCAGATTACCGCGATTTATCGAATATTAATTACTTAAAATACTATTCATTATAATCGTGGCACTGCATTGAAGACAATATTCAGTCAATTTCTACATTCATTAAGCTTTATCCACCAAGAAGTTCCATTTGTACACTTCGCTGTAGAACTTCCTACGACAGGCTGTATTATGTGTCGAGTAATGACGTATTAGCTACGAGTACAACGAAAGGAAATAGCGTGATATAATACTGTCACGCATTTATTTATATTTAATAAATATTTTCCAGTGTTGTTTAAGAATGAAGTAAATTTATAACTTACGTAATCCTCCCGAGGGTGCAAAAGAGCAGCGTTGTTATTATAAACGCAAAGGAGTTGGTTTGATTCTTATTCAGGAGAATAAATTATAAGAATTTAAAACGAATAACTTAGTTGTTCAGACCGTTTGGTCTGGACCGGTTTCCTATATGTGGAATATGTTTTTTCTTATCTGACTTTATTTAAAAGACTACTACGAATATCATAGTAGGAATGTATATTTTTATCTTAATATAATCAGGAATTTAAAATTAATTACTTAAACAGAAAAATGGTTTTAAAGATGAAATTATTAAAACAAAAGAGAAATACAAAAATAATTTGATATAACAAAAAATAAAAATACATTAACGAAAGGCCCGATATAAAATAATATACATAATAACTACAATTTTAAAACAAATTTTACCAAAAAAAACTTATGTTCAACAATGTTATTGTGATTTGTTATTTATTATATATCACATTAATAATAATTGTTATTGCTTGTGTAAGCATTTCGAAATTGCTGAGGATATCTTTATTCTAATCCATGATAAATGTTACAAACGTTCATCGCATTTATATACAAAAATAGAATCCCCTTCAGTACATCGGTACAAACAGCTAAAAAAGGGTCGAAAGTAACATAACGGCACCGGTTGCCAAACTTTAATACATTTAGAATATATATCGCAATATCTACTACAATTTTATTAATTTAATTTAACTGAACAGCTATAACTTATATTTTTGGACGAGATTAACCTACGCTGTCGGTGCCACCGTGGGCACAAGCATGTAACTACTGTTGAGAGGCGGAACTCAACGTCTCGTTTCAAGAGCGAAGAAATAAAAATACTCGTTTATAATATTTATTTTATAAAATGATTAATGAATAGTATTTAATTGCACTATAATTATTTATATCACGGTAATTTGGTGCAATATAACCTTATTATTAAGCTTCATGCTGTATCCTGCACAAAAGAATGTAGGCAGAGTGAACCTGAGAACCAAGTATTTAAAGACTTTGTTTCCGTTATTATATTTACTCCCCCGTGTGGTAATCGAACCCACAACCTCAAGCGTTTTCCAAATTTAATCACTCGACTCACTCTGTCTTAAATTTTTGTAAAAATATATACAAATTTCGGTATAAAATTGTCTATAAATAATGTAACTGAATAATTCCTATACCCAAACGTTACTTTGTAACGTCTATATTTCAAACGTTCCCTAAGAAGATCAAGTTAAATTTGAATTTAAAATCCGCGTGTTCCTTCATAGCTATAAGTGCACAACAATAAATACTAAATAGTGTACATGATTAAACATCTTCAAACTATATAGATACTCCAAGAATAGAATAAACTATTCTATTACGCATAATCTGTCGCATGCTCGCGAGCTATTTATATGTTCACAACTGCATTAAGACTAAAAATAATATATAACATAAACGTCGTCCTGACCTCAACTGCACAAAGGTGCAGCCTTTATATGCAACTTACAATTCGTCAGCTTAAGTATTTATAACAATATTATAAAGCTAAAAAGTTTGTATGAACGCTGTTATATCACAATTTATAAGTAAATATACAATGATTACAGTTTTTATTTAGAAACATTATTTTAAACATTTATCAATGTAAAAATCTGAGTTCATAGGGTGAGGAGCCTTGAGAGGGGTTTATATTCGCGAAACTTAAGTTGATATATTAAAGTTATTAAGTATCGAATTTAAAACAGCTAACCAAAGAAACTGGAGCTTGATTTGTATCTTTTACTACTTCTACTTGTTTTTGAAATAGGTTATTGTTATACATTTAAATAGGTAGAAATACACTATTCTAAATTTAATAATTAATATATATTCTGACATGAGCCTTTTGTATACCATAAAAAGACAAAAAAGGTTTATGTCAGTATTTTATTTATAATATAACAGAATTATTGTAATTATATGGTCAATAAAAATATAAAAATTAAATATTTTAATTTGAAAATATTAAATATGTAATTTCCTCGAGTTGGGATCAAACCCACAGCTTGTGCCCCTGCGCCACGACAAGCCTCAATTCTTGTCGCTGATAGATATTGCCTTTTACTAGAAGTTTTAATTAAATCATTCACATTTCTTTCAATATTCCTCTTAGTTTACTTTTCTTTTGATCCATGATTGGTGAACTGTATATTATAATTACAATATTCTTTAAAAAAGTATTAATAAAAGAATTACACGTGAATTCTTGAGCACGACAAACCTTTCAAATATAGCTATTATATAAAAAAATGTAGCAAAGAAGAACTCGTAAACCTAAAAAAGAAATATTACTTAATA
>DWMZ01004012.1:0-12133 GCA_018249855.1 Eueides tales michaeli | reverse complement strand
AAATTTAATGTAATTAGAAATAAAAAGGTAATTTTCGTTTCTTTTTTGTCACTTAATTTTTAAAAAACTGTCAAATTGCTGTACCATAGACAAATTTGTTTGTGGCCAGTTTTGTTTGTACTTCTCAATAAATTAAAGAAAAACTATATTTTATACACATAATATTTTAGTAGTTATCATTGATATTTGTTAATATTATGTTGAAGAACTTATTAGTTATTGCCTTGGTGATTAATCTGAAATTGATTAAAGCTTTATCTAGATTGTCGAAGGTAATGGTGGATAAAAGTATCATAATAATTGAAGAGTGAAAAAGCAAGAGCAATTTATGTCAATATCATATTTTAGTAAAAATCTAAAATCTATTTCTCAAAGTTTTCGTTCGCAAAATTTAAGATGTTTTTTTTATATTTATGAAAGAAATAAAGCTTTGATACAGTTTTTCTTTTTAATAAAAAAAAAGTACCTCTTAGTATTCGGATTGTCAAAAAAATATACAAGCGAAAACAATACATAACAGAAATTTAATTAAACAATTTCAATGAAAAATGACGAGTAATGTGAATAGAAGTCCTACGAGTTATGATAAATATAGATTATCAAGAAGAGGTAAAAAATTACAGCTGTCTAATGATCCAAGGACTCTACTGGCTTTACCGAAAGACATCTCTGAACGAACGTGGTATGATTTTAATTATTTATTTGAAAGAATTGTATTAAGTAAAGTACTAGGTATATTTTGTATTAAATATACAATTGTGTAATATCTTATTTGTAATCGAGAAGAAAATGTTTTCATGTGGTACACGGCAAAACGTGGCGTTGACTTCCGCCACTCAACATGCAATGCCTCAAATTTGGCAGAAAGTGGGAACGGAAGTGGAACGGAGTGTCGTAACACTAGGTTCCCAAGTTCCCTCTGCCTACCCTGCCATGTGCGGGATACAGCGTGAAGCTGAGTGAGTTTTTTAGTTGGTTTATTTGAATATAATCAAAAAAATACAAATAATACATATTTTACGGCGCACCCGTCTTCTCTTATTCCTACGCCTATGATCGTGTTTTAGAAGCAATATAATATATAACTCAAAGTAATTTCTATCAGACCACGCGAACTGTGAACCATGTACATATAAGATAGTGTTATATATAATAAGCTTGTGTACGTAATTTGTAATTTGTCCTTGAATAGGGCTGAAATATACCAGAAGGAGGAAAATGAACTCGTAATATTAGACGTTCGCGAAGATATATTTGAAGAAGCAATGAAAATATGTTACGAAAATTATATGAAGAGACAAAATATTTTGTTTACAGCGTATTGTGCTTCTGAAGCGTGGCTTAAATTGATTAATTGGTAAATTGTTATTAATATTTTTTTTTTAGCAGAGTATGCAGAGGATATCTAGTGTTGAGACACTCCGTTTCGTTCTCAAATTTATTTTGAATTTGAGATAATGCGTGTCGAATGTCGGAATTCAGCGCCGCACTATTACATTTAAGCTTTTTATATAGTTAAGGCCTGTCGTGGCGCAGCGGCACAAGCGCGTGGCTGTAACCGACAGGTTCTGGGTTCGATCCCCAGTGGAGGAAATGAAATATTTATTATTTTCACTCAACATGCAATACCTCAAATTCGGCGGAAAGTGGGAACGGAAGTGGAACGGAGTGTCTTAACACTAGGTTCCCAAGTTCCCTCTGCCTACCCTGCCTTGTGCGGGATACAGCGTGAAGCTACTAACTATTAACTACTTTATATAGGTATAAAGTAGGAAGTTGAAATGAAATATAATTTTAATAATTATATATGAATATCGTGATGGTCGTGTGAGATGGTGACAAATTTCGCAACTATATGTTGTATGCGTTTACGTTTATGCACAAGTTAATACCCACACGCGGCTTCGCCCGCTTTGGCTTATTGTTGTTTATAGCCAAATTATACAAATCTACCAAACTAGAGTAGTTTTAGCGTGATAGCAACCATCCATGTTCACATGTTTTCATGTTTATTATATTATTAGGATTACTCGGAAACTAAAAGTCATATTGAGATATGTTGTTTACTATTTTAAAAGTGTTATTCTACACTTAAAAAAAGAAAAATTCAAATTTTAAAAATGTATAGAACTGGTTTTTTTTGGCCTCATATAAACCATCCAAGGACGGACAGTCTTTTGGGTGGTATCCAAGAGGCGCGGTATCAAATCCCGCTACGTTTATATTTTCATACGTTTTTAAAAATTATTAGATATATCGACTTTTAACTAATTATTTTACGTTAATTTCTAAGGAATTTCTACCGCCACGATCCTGGCGAAGAACCTTCCGCATATCCACCTTGCTATATTCCTAAGCGTGAAGAGTCCTGGACCCCAGACGTTCCCCCGGACCCCTCACCAAAGGATACTTCCTGCCAACAAGACCTGGTGGTCCTGGAGGAGGGTGATCGGGAACCTCTGAAGAGATGGTCCAGTTCCTCCTCCTTGGATATGCCAGTTGTGGACGAAATTCCTAAGGAATATTGGTATGTTTTTTTGTATTAGCGATTAGTGTTTGCTATTTGTTGTATGTATATTTAAAATATTTTTTAGTCTCACGTTTTTTGTTATGTAGACATGTTGAGACTAGGCTTAATTAAAAAAAACGATAAGTTTTGGGTCCGATCTCTACTTGAAGAAATGAAATATTTAATATTTTCATTTTTTTTTCTCTCTGGTGACAAGGCAAAAGCGCGGCTCTTAGGAATTCAGTGGAATATGGAAAACGGAACAGTGTCGTAACACTTGGTTTTCAAGATTCCTCTGCCTATCCTACCATTCGTGTGATATAGCGTAAAGCTGAAAAAAATTATATAACGGCCTATTGTGGAGCAGTGGCGCAAACGTGCGACTATAAACGTATGAATGAGTTCAATTCCTATTCGAGGAAATGATGCTCTGGTAACGAGGCTTTTTGCGAACTTAATAGTAACAGAGTGTTTTAACACTAGATTTTCAAGTTCCCTCCTACCTCCTGGTCACTCGCTATGCAAGATATATATGCGTGAAGCTAAAATATAGACATTGTTTAGTCACGCTTCACGCTGTTTCACGCACGGGAATTTAGTGTTGAGACACTCCTTTCGATTCCCCCCCACTTTACACCGAATTCGGGGCGTTGCATCTCGGTGACGGATCTCAACGCTGCAAGAAATTAAATAAAGATGTTTAAAAAAAGAAAGATTTCATATTGTTGTTTATTTAATTTATAATTAAGTAATAATTTTCCATAGGTTCCCTGGGAAGGTTAATGTTTATATAGAATCGGAACTTTCAGAAGGGTCAACTAAGACTATTACTTATGTTAGTTGTATATATTATATTTATAACTTATATCATTATAGAGTTAGTTTGATAGCCTTGAATTTTAAAGGAAATGGTTGTGGAGTTTAATTATTCGATGGTTATTTTCATTTTTTTTTCTCTATCAAGACGAAAGGCGGCGTTGAATTCCGTTTTTATATATTTTTGTGTTTTGCATACAAGCGGCGGACTCGGTTCCATACAGATATATACTAACGCGGCGTTGAGTTCCGCCAAACAAGACACATATTGAAAATTTGTTGAAAAACCAAACGAATTCTTGAACATTACGTGTCGTTTGCTTACACTGATACATCCTGTATATATCCTGAAGCTAAAAAAAAAAAGAATTAAAATAATTATCGTTTGCTCTAGTAACGACGCAACATGCGGCGTTGAGTTCCGAAATAACAAAAAAAAAAGTAAATAAATAGGGTTCCCCATAATTAGGAATCGGAATCGTCCACCACGCTAGGGAACATCGGTACGGAGAGTGAAGTACTGGAGAAGGTGACCACGTACAGTTCGGGCGAGGTTACCGTCAAGGTTACTTTCATATTTTCTTTTTTTTTGAGGATAAAAAGGGTTTTTGAAATTGTTGGCGGTTACAAAATATAGCTTCACGCTGTATCCCGCACGAGGCAAGGTAGGCAGAGGGAACCCGGGAACCCTACTGTTAAGACATTCCGTTCCACTTTCGTTTCCCACTTTCCGCCGAATTTGAGGCGCTTTGCCTTATTGCCAGAGCGAAGAAATGAAACATTAAATATTTAAATTGAAAATATTAAATATTTCATTTCCTCGAGTGGGGATCGAACCCAGAACCTGTCTGTTACAGGCACACGCTTGTGCCGCTGCGCCACGACAGACCTGTAAAATATAATATTGAGACATAGTAATTAAATATGTCGTACTAAAGTAAAAAAAATATTTATAAAAGAGTGCCACTGGAAAACCTGACGGTAGTTTTTCCGTTCGATTTGTACTTGAGGAAATGGATTATTTAATATTTTCTTGTTTTTGCTCTGGTAACGAGACAAAGTGCGGCGTTGAGTTTCGCCGCTCAACCACTCAACATGTAATGCTTCGTGAATTCGCCAAAAAAAATTAAGATCGGAAGTGTTATTGGTTTTTCTTTTTTTTTTTATGGAAAAGACACAGCAAGCTCGCGTGCGGCGTTACGCCGCAATCCCAATGTCGAAGAATATGTAATTGGGCCGTAGTAGAGTATGTTGTAATGGATGTGGATTTTTATATGTGTCATATAAAAATATTTTAATTTTAACTATATATATTTTTTTTAAAAATGTAATGACAGTGCTTTTCTCTTATATATTGAACAGTGCTTTTCTCTTATATACCAAACATTTACTTAAATTCAGATTGAAACTATAACAATCTGTGATTTTTTTAAATTGTTCATTAATAATTGCTTATATGAATATTAGGGCCTGTCGTGACGCATGGGGCGTGTTGTGCCCACAAGCGTGTGACTGTAAACGCGATTGTGGATTGTGGGTTCGATACTCTCTCAAGGAAATAAATTATTTAAAATTTCCATTTTCCTCTGTATACCGAGAATTCGGAAGAAATTGGGCAACAGAAATGTTTTAATGGGGACGGAATATCTTAGCAGTAGGTTCCCAGGTTCCCGCTGTTAAAATTATATGAATAATTTAGGAATCCTCAATGAGTGCGTTGAAAACCACCAGTTCTGTGCACGGGTCACTGGAGGGCGCGGGGGACGCGGCGGGGGACAAACGACCTAAGCGACGGATTACAGATAAGAGCAAACTTTTCAGTAAAACTAGGTATAAATTTATGAGTGTCTGAATAGAAAAAAAAAACCAACCATTATTAATCATATTTTCAATGAAAACCGGATTAATCGTGTAGATTGTTTGTGGCCACGATCTACAGTAAAGTGCTCTAAATGTCGGGTTGTCAAAAATGGATAAATATCAACGTACGCGATTAATCCGGTTACAAATATTTTTGCTATTTTTAAAGTGTTATTCCACACTTAAGAAAGAAAATGATACTGCGTGAAGCTTAAAGAGATACTAATTTTCTCGAGTAGGGATCGAAACCCCAACCGTCGGGTTACCAGTAAACCGGTTTTTTTTTAAAATCCCCGCTCGAGGAAATGAAATATTAAACGTTTTGTCTTCTTGTCTCTGCTGTCTGCAGCAGGCAAAGCGCGGCGTTGAGCACCGCCATTCAACAAGCAATGCCTTAAATTAGGCGGAAAGTAGAAAGCGGAAGTGTCTTTACACTAGTTACCTCAGCCTATGCCATTAATATAAAATTATAATGATTATATTAATACGTCTATATATTTTAATTTAAAAATATAATTTCTTATTGAGGTCTGTCGTGGCGCAGCGGCACAATCGTGTGCCTGCAACCGACAGATTCTGGGTTCGATCCCCAGTCGGGGAAATGAGATATTTAATATTTTCAATTTAAATATTTTAATGTTTCATTTCTTCGCTCTGGTAACAAGGCAAAGCGCGGCGTTGAGCTCCGCCACTCAACACGCATTGATTCAAATTCGGCGGAAAGAGGGAAGTGGAACGGAGTGTCGTAACACTAGGTTCCCAACATTCCCTCAGCCTACCCTGCCATGTGCGGGATACAGCGTGAAGCTGGGTATTTTTCCATTAGTGTTCTCGGAAGATCTAAAGCGACGCTGCCGCCATTGGACGATGGTTCCAGATCGCGTATCAGTATGATATCAGACTGTCGACTTAGAAATCTCAGGTAAATTATAATATATTTTTATTGTTTTTAATATAATGTTATTTTTATTGTTATCTGTATATAAAAAATAGAGATAATCTTATACGATCACTTTTGGTTTGTTTGTCCGTCTGTTAAGGGTTTTTTTTTTGTAAGGTGACAAGGTAAAATTAAGATTAAATATTCATTGTCATCTACAGTGACTTGAATTGTGAATTATGTACGTATATTACAAAAAAAATCAAACGTATGATATATTTTAAGTTGTAATTACTTTATATATATTCCTAGAATAGGTGCGGAAACCTAGGTTGGCGAGTGCGACTCGCACTTGATCGGTTTTCTTAAACAAAATTTGAAATCTTACAATATTTTTCTAAAATGGGGGAACGGAACGGATTATTTTAACCCTAGGTTCCCATGTTCCCTCTAACTACCCTGCCACGTGCGGGATACGGAGTGAAGCTGAGAATATATACTTTTTTATAATAGAAAGTGTACAGATATAAAAATCTTATGTATTTTGTATCTCTGTCTTATTTCTAGAACTATTAATTCCCACATTATTGTTAGAATTTAACAATTTCATTAAATTATTTTTCATATTTCACTCTCTCATAACAAAACACCGTAATATCTAAATTTAAGATTATAAATGGTAATAAGGCAAAGCGCTGCGTTGGGTTCCAGCATTCAACACGCAATGCCTCAAATTCGGCGGAAAGTGGGGAACGGAAGTGGAACGGAGTGTCTTAACACTAGGTTCCCGAGTTCCCTCTGCCTACCCTGCCTCTTGCGGGATACAGCGTGAAGCTAAAAAAAAAAAGATTATAAAAACTCGACCTATAAAATCATCAAATTTTCATAAATCAATTAAAAAAGCACCGTCATGAACAAGGATTTCCATAAAAATTAGGAGTTACGGTCCCACAAACTGACAGACAGTTCAAACTTATAACCTATTTTTGTGTCATAGGTTAAATAGTATAGGTAGAAGCTTTTTAAAATAATTTCCCTTAAAAAAACAACTTAAATGACCTCTAATGAACTTTTTATATTTTTCGGGAACATCGGGTGACCCGTACGTAACTTTGCCTTGTCTTTTCCCCATAAAAAAATATGAGGTCAATGAACTCTGAAATATTCTTTTTTTTATTGTTGTCGATACCTTTGTTATACTGCACGTGCTTCTTTTTAGTTCGAGAAAAAATTTTATTGTATTGAAATTTATGTTTCATAAATGATTTTGCATAATAAAAACAAAAAAAACAAAAAAAAACGGCTTCCCGAATTAATTTCCGATAAGTAAAGGGAACCTAGTGTTAACATACTTTGTTCCCCACGTATTGCTGAATTTACAAGATATCGCGTGTGGAGTGGCGCAACTTAACGCCACATATCGTCTATTAGAACTTGGAGATTAAATATGGTATGGTTTCTTGGAGTAGGGATTGAATCCACAACCATCTCGCTTACATTTGTTTCATAATTTTGGTATATACACGTTTACAAATGATCTCCGATGGCTATATATGTGACGTGTTTGTTTATTCGTGTGTGGCATCGTAACTTCTAAACGAATGGACCAATTATGCAACCACTTTTTTTTTTAGAAAATTAATGGTATCACGGTGGTCCCCAAACATGGTTTACGAAGATCTGTTCACTAGAAAAGGGCAGTGTAGAACTCCGCGAATTTTGTCGAGAACGAAATGCCTAAGCGCTACTCCCCTACTGTGTATCAATAAAGGGAGGCTAAAAGATTCAAGAGTATCGGAGAACGGAAGTCGGAGTGTCTTAACACTAACTTATCAAAATATTCACTCAGTCCAAGGTTCATTTCCCCCTTACATAGCATATCGGGTCAACGCTCTGTGAAATAATCTTTTTATTATCAATGCGTTGTTGTGGTACACGTGTGCAGTTCTTTGATTCCCATGAGTTTTTTTTTTGTTTGATATTACATGAATAGAATTGTATTGTGATGTTTCTTGAAGGGTTTAGAGCTTTTGTGGCTCTTGCTGTGAAGCTTTAGATAGCTTTTAGACTCTTATATGTATGTGTAAAAGTTATTTAATAGTACGTAGCAATATTTAAATTTTTGTATGGATATGAACCTGTGAAGATTTTTAATATTATTAATATTAAAAAAACATTAAAGTTTTGGAGGTCTGTCGTGGCGCAGGTACACAATCTTGAGACTGTAAACGATAGGTTGTGGGTTTGATCCCCACTCGAGGAAATTAAATATTTTAATGTTTTTATCAAATATTTAATGTTTCATTTCTTCACTCTGGTAACAATTCGTTAATTCACACTCAAATTTCAAAAGAAAGTGAGGAACGTGTAGTGTATCCTTCTGCTTTCTCTGCCATGTGCGGGATACAGCGTGAAAGTGGAAAAAGTGGAAAAAAAATTTGAATGCTTGTAGGTATATGTTTCTTCTATTTTCACACAAAAACTGTTGAATGGATTTAGTTATGTAAAACTTTTCAATAGTACAACTTCAATAATATTTATATCAATCTTTAAGAAACTTTTCAATAATAAACTTACAAATCAGATTATCTCATAGGCTATAATTTATGTAAGGTAATTTTTTTATAACTAGGCAATAATATATCTATTGATTTAAGTAGGCGAAGTCGCGTATAGATGTATAGTTTGATAATATAAAATATTTTGTATGCTCGTAATATATGTAAATGATATGGTACTCTATACTCTCCTGACGCATTAACATAAATTACTTAGTGCAATTTAGATTTTATATTTAAAACCAGTCAAAGTTTCATCAAATTTGCTTCAGCTTTAGAAATGGGTTTTCTACCCTTGGACCTTGTGCCACGATGCATTACTTATATATAATTCAATAAAAGTAAAGAATGCTCATGGGAACTGAAGGACGGCACACGTGCTCTTTAAAGGTATTGACAATAGTCAATATTGTTTAAAGGTGCGTTGACCTACTCGTACTCGTATACATGTGAGGGGAATTGAATCCTGGACTTTATCTATACATTACCACGTGTCCACGTATACTTGGTTACCAGAGGGAACCTGGGAACCTCTAATCTCAGCTGGATTCTTGTGATGTTTTGCCTTATTACCAGAGTTGAAATATTTATTGTTTTCATTTTCTGTGCTCTGGTAACAAGGCAAAGCACGGCGTTGAGTTTTGCCGCTCTACATACACTAGGTAGGGGGTTGGGAATCTAGTGTCAAGACACTCCATTTCTTTCCCCACTTAATGAAAAAAAATCTTAAAAGTATTAAAAAGAAAGAAAGAAAAGAACTGCACACGTGCACTAAAAAGGCTATTCACAATAACAAAGATTGTTTCTCAAAGGACTGACCCTCGATAAGTAAAAGTAAGGGGAATTGAATCTTGTCCCTTATGTAGAGTGCATAGGGATAGTTCAACATTGATTGAGTTCAAGATTCAATTCCCGAGATTCAAGAGTGCATTGTGCCGTGTGATTCCAGCTTAGAATAGGATCACCCTGGTACAGATGGTGTCGTAAGAGGCGACTAAAGTACGTGTGGGAGAGTCACGTTGTCAGCAATGACAACACGCATGGGCAGCCTCGACCGGGTTGTTACCACCCCCGGCATTTAAAACCGGCGTTAAGTAGTTGCTTCGGCCACTGCGTTTCGCGTTGGGTAATGCCGGGCCCCGGTGCCCATACACCTTACAGACCGGCAACGTACCTGTAGCTCCTCTAGTGTTACACGTGGCCGTGAGCGACGGTGATCACTTACCATCAGGTGACCCGTACGCTTGTTTGCCGTGTCTTTTCCATAAGAAAAATAATGTTGAGTGTGGATACTTGCGTTGTAGTTTATTCTATACTCAGGGAACAAAATATTATATTTAAAAGCGTATAAAATTGAACGTAGCATAAGTTTGATCTGTTCGTCTGTATATTTGTGTATGTCTGAGGCATCGTAGCTCCTGAATCAATAAAAGCTTAAGAGTGAGTTTTGGGGGTATTTTACTTTTTTATGTTTGTCGGTATTTTTTTCAATACAGCTCTTCCAATTCTTCCGTTACTGAGTAACTGACAGATAAGGTACATATATATATATATATATATATATATATATATATATATATATATATATATATATATATATATATATATATATATATATAATATTTGTCCTTTGTACCGCTAAAAGGCTTTCATCCTGATGAATAGCGGGAGTTAACATCTTTGTATGACTTCATATTGAGGTTGTTAGGGAAAATAGGGTATTGTCACATTTGTGTTAAGAAAATAGACGAATATACCATTTTTTCCAGCTTCACGCTGTATCCCGCACGTGAAAATATGAAATATTTCATTTAATGATATATACATATTAAATTTTTCTATTTTATAATAGAAAAAATGCATATGCAATGCATAGAAAATCTTAGAATTTAAAAATATTGCCTACATTGCTTAAAAATAATTAATTCCGCCGAGTGGGAATCGAACTGAGGACCACGGTTCGATATTATATCACTGCCTCACGATGACCTCTGTGATAATATTGAATTAGTAAATGCTTAGCTTCACGCTGTATCACGCACGTGACAGAGTAGGCACGGAACTTGGGAACCTAGTGTTGAGACACTCCGTTCCGTTTCCCACTTTCCGCCGAAATTGAGGCGTTGAGTGTAGACTGGAGGAACTGAACGCCGCTTTACCTGATACCAGATGGAAAAAAGTAAAAATATTAAATAAGAGTGGGGATTGTACCCACAACCTATCGTTTACAGTCACACGCTTGTGACCGTAAACGACAGGTTGTGGTCTATATTAGATTAATAATTGTAATATGACTAATTGCGGCGTTGAGTTCCGCCACTCAACACGCAATGCCTCTAATTCGGCGGAAAGTGGGGTACGGAAGTGGAACGGAGTGTCTTAACACTACATTCCCAAGTTCACTCTGCCTACCCTGTCATGTGTGGGATACAGCGTGAATCTAAAAAAAAAAAATACCTAATTGAGACCATTGTATCACATTGGGATTCCTTTGTTCTCCTTTCACATTGATTCCTTAGAAAATGAATTCCAAATCTATCTTGTTTATTGATTTTTAGGATTCCGTACGTCAAATGGTAAAAATGAGAAAAAATATATAAATATTTCATAAAAATACAATAATTACAAACTTATATTTGTTCATGTCATACAAAATGAGCGCATACTCTTAATACGGAAGTTCCGGTGTACAAGTCCGAATTGCATTTGGCCTTTTACTGTAAAACATTAAATATACCTCATTTGCTTTACTTTTATTGATGAGATTTTTTTATATTTACAACGAAATAAATTTTATAATAATTTATATAAAAAAAGAATATGATCATTATTTAATTTTGTTATATTTACTCAGCTTCACGCTGTATCCCGCACACAGTAGGGTAGGCAAGGCAGAGGGAACTTGGGAACCTAGTGTTAAGACACTCCGTTCCACTTCAGTTCCCCACTTTCCGCCAAATTTGAGGCATTGCGTGTTGAGTGGCGGAACTCAATGCCGCGCTTTGCCTTATTACCAGAGCGAAGAAATTAAACAATATATATCAAATTTGAGAAAATTAAATATTTCATTTCCTCGAGTGGGAATCGAACCCACAGCCTATCGGTTACATCCACACGCTTGTGCCGCTGAGCCAAGACAGGCTTCTTAATATATTTAAGATTAATTTATGCTTTTTTAAAATATCTACATATTTTATTCATTTATGATTAACCATATAACCCTAAAAGCTTTTAAACGTTAATGAACGATTTTTGAACGTTAAGTCTTGATTTATTCCGCAAGATCTCAACCCCTCCCCATTGATTGAGGGTCGGGTGACCATCAAATTATAGTTCTGCCGAAGTCTTTACGCTTCACGGACTACAAATATCTTCTAATCAAAGACAAGTATGAAAGAGCGTGTGTTAACTAACTTTAACGTGTGGTTTTGTCTGTGTTTAGTTTTGGTTCTCGACTAAAAAAAGGGTGTTAATGTGGTCTGTCTGTCTGTCTGTAGTATTGTAGCTCCT
>DWMZ01004011.1:0-12133 GCA_018249855.1 Eueides tales michaeli | reverse complement strand
TTTTTTTTATTTTTATAATGCACTGTTTTGTCTCTCCTGCTACTTTGCACATATCCACTTTCACGGGTTGACTGGAAGAAATCTCTTTTAGAGATAAGTCCACCGTTTGTTAACATTTTTTTTTTTTTTACTGCTTTTTCAATTTTCTTGTGTTAAGTGCAATAAAGAATATATATATATGATATTCTGTTTATAAAATCTACATATCTCAAGATCTCAAAGTATATCGTCATAAATTTAAATATATTTTACTATTTAATAATAATGAAAATTGAGACCTGTTGTGGCCACATCATAATCCAATCCAATAATTCAATTTGTTATCTTAAAAAGGCGGACATCCGTCGGTCTCTTTTAATAGCTCAGTTTTCAATACATCCAAACTTTATCACAATTTATTTTTCCATATATTCCATAGTTTCTACATGCATATATTCTCACTGATGCGTAAACAGTAAAATATTTTGACATTGCCTAAACGGCCTAAGTCTTTTAAAGAGCAGGTTCTTCTGAATCCGAGAATTCTAAAAGTTAAAAAAATCATGCTAATAATATAGGTCTATACAAGAATCTAATTAGTCTTTTAATTCGCCTGTTTTATCATAATCTACAGTAGTAAAATTAAATAATATCTTTTTTAACACATTGTAACATTAAATAACACTGAAAATATTTTTTATTTCGATGTATTCCAACTATTGCATGCACTCTATCAAAGGCCATACGAGTTTCAAGTAATCTGACATTTCATTACAAGCAACTTAGCGGCTGTAAGACTTAAACGGTGATTTGTATGTGTTCTTTATGAAAGTACACTGAGAGAAGATAAAAATACAAAAAATATATATATTTACTACTGGGGCATATTGTGGCGCTGGGGCATAAGGGTGTGTCTGTAAATGTGACAGGTTTTGATTCTCATTCGAAAAAATGAAACATTATGTATTTACCAATATATAATCGACATTACTATCTCAAATGCTAATAATATCGTTACCGCAGCAATAGAAAAATTATCTACATATATGAACCTTCTTCCTCACTCTAAAACTCTAGCCACAATTGCTTGGACCCTTGTCCCATTGTCGGTAGATTTTTTTATTTTAAAATAAAATTAAGCTTAGAATATTTAAAAAAGTATAAGTTTTGTAGGCAGTAGGAACCTAAGAACGTAGTGTTAAGACACTCTATTCCCATTAATACAATTTCGCTTCCTACTTTCCGCCGAAAATCTGGAGCTATTGCAGCTCACCGCGCTTTGCCTTGTTACCAGAGCGAAGAAATAAAAAATTAAGCATTTAATTTCCTCAATTGGGATCGAACCCTCAACCTATTTCATATAGTAACTAACTAGACAAATAATGACCAGTGTATACCAGTCATAACGAGCTCGCATATTCAGACCAGGTAGGTAGGTGAGCAAGTAAGTTGGATTTCAAGTTCTTTAATCCCATAGAACTCGTACTGCGTAAGATGTTTTATCAATTTGATTGTTGAATAAGACTTGACAAAGTCAGATTATGAGTATCTATGCTTAAGTTTATTGTTTGAAATTTGGGTTGTTATATGAATTAGATAATATTTCATAGATACCTGTCGTGGCACAAAGACAGGCGTGCGGATATAAAGGCAAAGGTTGTGAATTCAGTTTTCACTAGAGGAAATTAATTGTTTATATATTATAATATTTTAACTTTCATCGCTCTGGTAATAAAACAAAAGACTTGACTATGATTTTCGCTAATTAATGTCTTAATTTGACGGAAAGTGGGGAACGGAAGTGTTTTGATGACACTAAATCTAATATAGGGTGAAGCTAAAAAAAGAGAACGGTTGTTGGATTATTGTGTAGAACAATGGAAAGGCAGAGGAAACCTTTTAAGATACTCCGTACCCCAATACCTTACTAAAAAAATAATTTCTCGAGTGGGCGTTGGACCCACAACCATCGCGCCCACAGTCAACCTCTGCGCTATGACGGCCTTAATATATAATTTTCAATTTATTTTAATACAGATTATTGACAAAAAATATTACTTTACAACATCAAATTAAAAATTATTAGAATTTGAGTCGTTTTTTAGCTTCACTCTGTATCCCGCACTTGACAGAGTAGGCACAAGGAACCTGAGAACCTAGTGTTAAGACATTCCGTTCTGTTCCCAACTTTACTCTTTCATCATCGTTGAATATAAGTACATTCTACCTATAAAAGAATTAAGAAAGAAACAAAAAAAATACATTAAAATTACCTTAGGTATAAAACAGTAACATTAAAACAAAAGTTAAAAAAACTATTCATTTCAAAATCACTCCCAGAACGTTACCACAGTTCATACAGCGGAACTCCATCAGTTTCAGTAAATTTCCAGGCGCTAGTGAAAATTAAATGTAAAGGTGGCTGGTTAAATATAACTGGTCTTGTCTAACTTAATAATTAATATTGTTAGGATATGTCATATGTGGTATAAACAAAGCGGGGATTTGAGAACTTCGTGTTATGACATTGCGTTCTTATTTAGACGAAATCGACGGTACGCCTTGCTTTGTTACCAGAGCGAAGACAAAAAATGTTTAAATTTTTTCAGTAGTATTCGAACACATAACCTGTCGCGTTTACAGTCGTATGCTTCTGCCCCTGCGCTACTACAGGCCTCGATACATTTTCATCATTAACTGTACTCATGTAAATTTGGAAGAGTTCAAACTGAAAAAATGTATTATTTACGTAAACTTGTAAGAGTATTATCATTTGCAATTCTGATGCACAGGGAAACTTTGGAAGGAGTTTTCAGCATATTTGTGGTATGTATATAGAAAATAGTATATTTCATGTATAGAGGCCATCATGTCAAATACTGTGAATTTGACTGTAAATGAGGCGGTTGTGATGTCGATTCCCATCAGAGGAAGGAATTATCTTAACTGACTGACTGACGAAACTTGACTGAAAAAAGTATATATTTCATATCTTTGAGTGGGACTAGCCCAAAACCTGTCACATACAGAGATTTTCTTGAGTCTGCGACACCACTGCCCTCAATATTGTGTTTTACAAATAGAAAAAAATGTGCACGGGCAGCCTAATTTACCCAAGTTAGAAGGCGGGGACGATAAAATAGATTTTTAGCTTTTATATTGTTCGCTAAGGAAGTTACGGGTAACCTCTATCCGAATTAAGCTCTCTATATATTTATATATAAGATGAAATGTTAAAGAAGAACCCTGACAAGAAAATCACTATCTCATCTTGGCAAAGTGCTTGTAGCTCTTAAAATGTTAATCCGATATTCATAAAAACATAAGAACTAACAATTACCGCAATGAGCTAATCTTTCAATTGATAAAAATCGCACTTAAATAGGTTTATTAATTCAGGAGTTTCGCTGCAACAAACACAACATCCTTTTTTTGAATCATCGGTTAAAAAAATGTAATAAATCACAATTCTACACAAAGTTAGGTCAGATTCTATACAAATTAGAACTCAACATTCAACATCTCGCATTTGATGCTAAAAAATATATTTTCTATGGCGTTACATTTGTTTTTCGCATCATCATGGCATTAATGTACCGTTAAGTTGTTATGGATAGGATACATGCGGTATTTGTTGATTAATATACAAAATATGAATTGTGTGTTTTATTTTAAGTAGCTCTAGTATTGGAATGTTGAATATTTGCAAATATTTTAGAGAATGTAGTTGAGGCTGGTTTTTTTATTTTAATCCTGTATCCCCTAAATGGTAGGGTAGGTAGAGAGAACTTGGAAACATAGTGTTAAGACACATCATTTCTATTATGACTGCTCCGTTCTTGGCTTTCAGTTTAATTCTGGAGGTTGAGAGAGAAGAGTGATGTTACTCAATAACGCGCTTGCTTTGTCATCAGAGCGAGGAAATGAATGAAATATTAAATATATTCTTTCCTGAGTGGAAATCGAACTCACAACTGTAATGTTTACAGTCACGTCCTAGAAAATTTTATTAAAAGAAACAAATAATTCTACTGCGTAATAAACACAGATAGTTTATTACAATTAACAGCCGGGAACTTTTTAAATAATTCAGAGTTCCATTCCCCTCGAGGAAGTTTATTGGTTGAACAATAGGTTCCTAATGCTTTTAGTATCGGCCTTTTTTGTGTTTGTTAATTTTGAAGCTTTCAAATTTTGGTCGGGGTCATGTGTATACATGGGGTAACTTTCTGTCTAAGTCCAGTAGTTTCGTTTGTGCGTTTTCAATTAATTATTCAGTGAACAACGCCTTATTGCATGTACCTGTAAAAATAGAAATATTTACATATATTATCCATTCTTAACATTAAAAGCACAAATAAAATATAGTTTAACAATACTGTGCGACAAAGCAACACGTTCCACAATGATCCAGTTAAAATTCCGTTTGTATGGCCGTATAGGAACACTCGTTAAAACTTTAACCAACTATATGCATAGGCATTAGTTGGTAGTTGTGAAAAGTTAAATACAACTCAATACAGTTACTTAAACCTTTTTTACGTAAAGAGGGAACGGTAAGAGGGAGCGGCAATATCTTAATAGAATTGGAGTGTCTTGACACTAGTTTGCCAAGTTCTTCTAACCAAGTACCTACATTAAAAAAATTGCAGCAGATATAAGCTTGAAAATAGTAAAAGCACACACTATGCTCTTTTCTACGTATCTTACGTACAAAACGTAAAAATCAAGAAAACATTAAAAGAAAGCATCGAGAATATCTAAGTTAGAAATTTAGGTTTTTATCGATCATTCCCTAAGTATGGGTACATTCACCGTGTAACCACTCGTGAGTGGCCTCATCGATATTTTCTTCTACATTTAACATTGATTTACTGTTAGAGGAAACCAAAGGCTGTAATGAGAATAAATTCGTATCCACCATGTCACTAAGCCTTAAATTTTATTGGCTAGTTTGTTTTATGATTTGGAAACATGATTGATTTCCTATATTATATTAATTTATTATTTGTTCTATATGAATGTAAATACGAGTACATATTTTTCTGCACTGGTAAATATATGGTAGCATTCAATTACACCACTCAATACGCAATGTCTCGAAAATGGAAAGGCGTATTGAGAGGAGAAGGAGTGTTGTATCACTAGGTTCCCTAAAAATAAGAGAGACGTTATTTTTTTAAGCAAAATTTTAAAAATCCCCCTTCCCAAAAAATCATTACTTCATCGTAGCAAAATGCTTTTAGTTGCCAAAATTCATCAAGAGAAAGATAAGATTTAGAGGTTTTACTAAGGTGCAGTAAGGCATATCTCGGTGCTTTTGCATCTTACTTCAAAATTTGGTTTTAATATAGACAGTCCCAGTATTATAACATTTTTCTTTATTCTTTTGCAATGTGCAGATATAAACAAACTAGATCGTTACTATGGCTTATTAAACCAACAGAAGCCAATGTTGATCACCAATGTGTTAGGGTAAAAGAATACATCTTCAACATCAAGAACGGGCAACGGGCACATATTAAAAACAGCAGTGTGTGAGTAAATCAGACACAGTGAATAAATCCAACCACTACATCAGCTTTAGTAGACTCCACATCTTCGCTAGGGAGAAAAGATATATTCCCAAAATTATCCGCGAGGTTATAGGAAAATAAAAACATGCTACTATCAATAGAGAAGATAGACTTTCCCAAAACCAACTGAGGCCCACTATTCAAAAAATTAAAGTTTTCAAACGTACCACACCGAAAGATTAATTACAATCAGCTCATTCTATAAGAATACTGGGCAGTACGTGAGCCAATTAAGAAAACGTTGGGGGTAGTTTGATATAATAATTATGTCAAATGACAGACGGATACCACCTCAGCCTACCCGTGACCACGGAGTGCTATATAAAGTTCGAACATCGGGTTCCAAAAATGTACAATATTTAATATACGATAATAATATAATTAAATTTTATTTCGTTTAAAATTTATTACACCACCTTTTTTACGTACTTGGTGTAAGCGGTAGTATTAATTATGAATTATAAGCGATAATGAGATGTTGTTATGATTATTGAAACATAGTGTTAAAAGAAGGTGTTATGACATTGCTACGAGTAAATATAAAATATATAAATAAAACGCATTAATAATAGAATATGTGTTGTAATTTAATTATTTTACTAATGATTACAAAATTTGTTAGCTTAGAGTTGCTTAGTAAAATAATAGGAAACTATTAGTTGTACTTTTGCAGGAATCAGTTCCTGTTAAAATTATAAATAGTTTTATAAATGTTCGTAATTTAAAAAGAAATAATATGCTTAATACAATTTGTGGGATTTAAATGTAATACCATAATTAATGAAAAATGTAAGGGAAAAAATGTAAGGAAAAAATGTAAAAATGTAAAAATGTAAGGGACTTCCGTTAAGCTTGAGTTATATAAAAACTTCAAATCAGTATTAAGGGATTCATTCCCAACGTAGTATCAGCATTGAATAGTTCTAAGTAATTGCAAACAAGGTTAAAGTTTTTCAGTGATAGCAAAGTCAAATATAGTGGGATAAAGTGAATAGTTTTAAATGCAGTGTAAATAAAACGAATAAGAAAGTGAAAGTGTATAATTCAACTACCCTGTGGAGTGAGGTTATCCTTTCAGTTCAGAAGTGGGATCACCAGGACGGAGAAACGCCTTTTAGAGGATGAAGGTCAGAAATGTTATAATAAAAATATAAATTTTTATTACAATTTTATTTTTCCTACAAGTGGCATAACTATTAAGTGGCTAATTTTGACTTTAACTTAAGTTAGCTTCACGCTATATACCTAGCGTGGTAGGCAGAGAGAGTGGAGAGCCAAACGCTACGGTCTCCGCATACCTCAAATGAAATATTAAATATTTAAATGGAAAATATTAAATGTTTTATTTCCTCGACTGGGGGATAGATTATAATCAATGAATCATAAATATTATATGTTTAATGTACCTCGTATACAGATTATAAATTGTTGACTGCTAAGCCTTCAGACCGCGAAGTCAATACCCCTCAATATCCTATCTATTTCTATTGTTTATGTCTTATATTTTCGTACAATGAACGAGAAAAGGCAATTGACCTTGTTGGGGCGCAGAGACACAACCCTCTCTCTCTCTCTCACGCGAGTGACAGGCGGAACGTGACAAAAGGTCTTGCTTTTTGGAGCGTGCTCCCTTCTTACATATGACAAAAAATTTTTTCAAATTCATATTTTTAGCTTTACGCACATAGCAGAGAGAGAACCTAGAAACCTAGTGTTGAGACACTCCGTTCCCATTAAGATACATCCGTTTCTCAATTTCCATTGTCTTATGGCGGGTTAGTTATAAATTTAAACGTATTGTTGCTTGTAGAACTTTATCATGGCACTAGTTACCTCATTTGATTTTATCTTTAATGGAAATAGGAAAGTCTAAACGTAGGCAAAGGTGTAACATATCGTCAAGCTGTACAAATATTAATCGTAGCCGGTCAGGTAGTCTAGGCGTTATAAAAGAAATAAATACTAAGCCAATATCGCATATAAATTGTAAAAAACGTGTAAAAAAATCGTGTACGTCTCAAATAAGTATTCCAATTAGGTGTACAAACAGTACCATTGGCCCTTGCCTACCTAGTAAAAGTCGCCCTCAAAACGAATTCAGTATAGTAGTCACCCTCAAAACGAATATTTTTATTCTTAAAATAATTTTCCAGTTTTTGTCTCGTGCCTAAATTTAATCCTAATAATAATAAACAATAGGATAGGATAAATAAAGTTACCGAGTGTGCAACAATATCTTCTCTCTTGGAAATGATAAACAAATATGTTATTACGCTCTTCCATTAAGTGGGCTTACCCACGGTGTTATATTTTTTCGAGGATGAGATACAAAATTAATACGATAATCTTCTCAGAATGATAATTATAGTGTCTTTAATTAATGTGAAAAATTGCGTGTAAAATAGGTCGGTCTTAGACTGACTACGATTCACAAATGTAATATTAAGGGTGTTAAGGCTGTAGGATTGTTGAATAACAGGTTTTAAATTAGATCTCAAAATAATCTATTTAACATAACCGATTTAAAAATATCTATAACAAATTATTAACAAAGCTTCGAATGCCAATAGAACAGGGGAAATTTCCAAAAGTTGATGTGTTTTAATTGTAATCAAATTGGCTATTTCTGTGTTAAATGTAACTGACTAATGAAAGTAACTTTTATTTTAAATTAGAACATATTGTCGTAAATCTAATCAAACAGATGATATAATACGAAATTAAATAGAGATATTTTATGCATTAATAACGATACTTATGCCAAACATATATATGTTAATGGTTTCAATAGTCTAGCTACGTGAACATTGGGAGGTAAATGAACTCTCGTATAAGAAACTTTTCAAGACAGTTCACTCAAAGATTTAATTAGGATTTACCTAATCAAAAAAAAAAAAGATTCAGAAATTCATCAGTATGTAGATTAGATAAATGCGTTGCAAGATTAGATGGTTAATAGTGTAAGTGCACATTTAGATCTTTTATTTGTAGAAGATTTTTTTCAAAAGTAATATCTTTAAGTGGACGTCTGTTTTGTTTATCAACGAATCTTAGTATCAGTACGAAGAGTGATTATTTTAAATTATATTCTCTAAAGTCATATTATTGCGACGTACTATGCCTGTAGATGTTGCTGCTATGGACTACTCTGGTAATTTATTTGTAGAAATACAGTCGCAGAGTTGTAAGAAATAATGATTATTTTACATTTCCTAGTATTTATGATGTAAAATTCTTCTAATTTATTACAAATTAAGAAAAAGGAGATGGTTACCAGAGCATATTGGTTTTATGTACAACACATACTCTATTATAAATGCGTTTTATTTATATATTTTATATTTACTCGTAACAATGTCATAACACCTTCTTTTAACACTGTGTTTCAATAATCATAACATCTCATTTGCTTATAATTCATAATTAATACTACCGCTTACATTGGTTACAAAACCATTTAATAGCATACTTTTTTATACCAAGGTTTTTTCATTAGATTGAGAGCGACATTAAGAGTATGCATCATGTATTTGTGGTTAATGATAAGGTGATACATTTTTAACCCTAACCCTGTTAACACAAAAATATTGTCAAAATGCAATCTTTTAAAATCGGGCTAACACCCAACAGCTATGCGGGATAGAGCATGAAGCTAATGGAAGAAAATATAATAAATATTCTCTCTTAAAAATATCTCTTTTTATCTACGAATAACAAAAAATACCAAACAAAAAGGCACTACTTGTTTAGAAAACGTACAATTGTTTTTCATAAGCCTGATTTTTTTTCCTAAATATATAATAACACTTTAAGTAAATAGAATTCGCTGTTATGTTATGTAACAAACGTATAAGAATTTCGACGTAGCTCCATGAAAACCTATAGCTTAGTGGTCAGAGCGCTTGGAAAGTTTCCAAACTTCTGTTTTTTTCTTAATAAATATTTTTCTTTTCTTACTACAAAATAACATTTTACAAATATTAAAAATAATTTTTCAATTCAAATATCTACAAACCCCTACATATTTACTTCCACTTTCTTCAATTTGTCCGCCTAAGTTTTAATGAGGCTACACTCCACTCCGCTTAGCGACTGTCCTCCTGTCCTTTCTGATAAAACACACGTTCTTATTTGCTACTCAAACTTCAGTGTAGACTTCATTTGAAGTTGGCGACTTCATTATCATATGTTGATTGAAAATTTACTTCATTATTTTATTATGGAGACAGATAGAAATAGACAGTGAAGGATAAAGAAAAGTTAGTTACCTTTATTTAGTGTATTTTTATATGGATATACAAAGAGAAAATATTGGTTAAACATTCTTTTCTCTATTTCCTCCTACTTTTCAAGACATTATGTGTTAGGCGGAGCCTAACGCCGTGCTTTGTCTTTATACGAGAAGACTAGAAGTCTGGTAATTAAATATATTTTTATTATTATAGTTAGAGGTCTGCACAGGTCGGCACAGGGCCATAAGTTGGTGACTGTAAACGCCGTGCTTTGTCTTGATACCATAAAAAATAAATTAAAAGATTTATTATTTAAATTAAAAATATTAAACATTTAATTTCCTCATGTGGGGATCGAACACACAACCTGTCGCGTTACCATTACAGCCTGCACTACAATAGGTCACAATTTTAGAATTATATCATGCCACAAAATTGTAGACGCAATAAAAACAAATATAAACTTAAAAAGTAAATAAAACAAACGATATGCAAGAGAAAGTGCGAACTATAATCAATTACATTAATTTACCGAGAGCCGACAAATGAAGACAAATCGTTACCAGGTTCTATTCCCGACGGTACATTACAAATGGTTTTCACTTGAAATACGTTTGATTTCTTGATAAAACTACAAAAGCTAAAAGAGAAAATTTATATTGTATGGCTTAGTCCGGACTTAAGTATGCTACATATGAAGCACGGCGTTAGGCTCCGCAACTTATGTTTCGAAACTAAAGGAAAATGGGTAATGGAGTGTTTAACACTAAATAAATAATTATAAATGTAGAATAAAAGTGGTGTGAAATAGTACCGAGACAGGTAGTGGGTTCGAGTCTTAGCCGAGAAAAATAGTATTTAATATTTTCATTTCTGCGATCTGGTAGCAAGGCTAAACGCGGCGTTGAGTTCAGCCATTTAACCGTATTCTCTGGGAAGCAGGGATTGGAAGTGAGTCTTAATAGGAACAGAATATCTTAACACTAGGTTCCTAAGTTCCCTCTGTCTATCTTATATAATATATATTAAGTAACTATTGTTTTAAATATCAAGACAATGGGAACAGTTAAGTCTCTTTAATGTTTCATACGTCGCTTCGTGCACTCAATACAAACTTGTTATACTGGAGCAATTACGTTAATAGCGCTTAGCAAGTAAGTCACTTTGTGTTTACTTATCACCTGTTACATCTTATTTAAGGCTGTAATAGCGCAGTGGACAGCGATTTAATATAAGCGTGAAGGTTGCGGGTTTGATTCATAATCGTAGGAGATTTTATTCAAATCATTCTTATCCTCCCGTTGTCTCAAACTAAATGCGGCGTTTAATTGTTTAAGGTAACACAGAATTTCACAACAATTGAGAGGTATTGTTTTTTTACTTTTTTGTTAAATTGAATTTAATTTCTAAATGCATATTTTCTTCTAGAAAAGTTTTTTCTTTTCTTTCCTGCTTCATGTTTTAATCCGCACAGCGTAGTAAGCAGAAACAACAAAGTTTTTGAGTACCAAATTTTGCGAAAATGGCGGAACTCAACGCCGCTTTATGTCTAGCAGAGCTAGAAAAAACAACTCATAGTCTAATTTGGAAATTGAACCTTTTACTATCACTTATAACCGTTGACTTCAATGTGATAGAAAGATGAATAATTATAGCCTCACGACATATTCCGCACTTATCAGGGTAAGCAGAGGAAACTTAGGAACCTAATGTTGACGCCACTCCATGCCATTCCTCACTTTACGCTGAAATTGAGGCATTGCATGTTGAGTGGTGGAACTCAACGCCGCGCTTTGGCTTGTCATCAGAGAAATGAAAACATCAAATATTTAATTTGAAAGTATTCAATATAGATGAGTACTAAAGTAGTACTAAAGTAAATAAAAAACATATGTCTAAAACATTTTCTTAAAACTTAACAAGATTTTAATTTACAAAAATGGGTCATGCTGAAGAAATACTTCATTTGGACGTGAAAAATGCTTTTTTGCGTTTCCACCTCCACTTGGACACGCGTGGGTTTGTAAATTTATTGTGTTAGAGAAGATTGTAAAGTGTTTTACTAACCGACTTAGAAATAATAATATATTTTAGAAAAAAATGTTCTTTACGCATTTTCGAGATTTTCTTTTTTTTCTATAATTCTATTTTACAGTTTCACGCCGTATCCCTCATATGACAGATTAGGAACACTCCGTTCCGATCTCCACTGACCTGCTATGTGCGGGACAAAGACAATTATTTATAAAAAACAAATGAAAATAGATCAGACATTATATATGTAATTATATTATTATATCAATATTATATACATATCTATTTAAGTTCCCTTTGAACAAAATTGTT
>DWMZ01004010.1:0-12134 GCA_018249855.1 Eueides tales michaeli | reverse complement strand
AGAAAAAATATATTGTGATTACATGTATTACATAAAGAAATTATATTACAAATTAGAGCTGCTGATGGTATCTTTCTATATATATATATATATATATATATATATATATATATATATATATATATATAGAAAGCCACCATCAGCAGCTCTAATTGGTAATACCATTTCTTTATGTCATACGTGAAGTCTCAGCATGGTTTTTCTACGTCATTCATACATTTTACCAAACCCAGCATGTTGAGTGGCAGAGTTCAACGCTACTCTGTGTACCAAAGCAGGAAAAGGGGTATAATCATTGGACTAATAAGTATAAATAATATTTTTACTATTTTTTAAAGTGTTATTCCACACTTACGAAAGAAAAATACTAAATTTAAAAACGTATAAAATTTTGAACGAAGCAGGATTTGAACCCGCGCCTCTCAAATCAAATCTCTTTTAAAATCTGCTTTGTTCAAATTTTTATACGTCATTTAAATTTAGTATTTTTCTTTTCTAAGTGTGGAATAACACTTTAAAAATAGTAAAAATATTTAAAAAAAACAGCATTCTCTCTAGTCAAACGATAATTCTAACGAATTGTCTTTGGGTAGCGGAAATTTGTAAAAATCTCCCTACAGAGATGCTAACAACATAAATTAGTTGTAACAAGCGTATAAAAATTTCGACGGAGCTTGGTGAGAACGAATGGCTTAGTGGTCAGAGCGCTTGGACGGATTCCAAGAGGGTTCAAATCCTGCTTCGTTCAAATTTTTATACGTTTTTTAATTTAGTATTTAAGTATAAATAAATTTGCCCCCGAGTGAGGATCGAACCCGCGACCAATACGTTTACTGCCATGTGGTCTCACTACATTACAAGACTCAAATATATATTTGTTTTACGCTGTGTTCTGCACTTAACAGGGTAAGTATTGGGAACTTGAGAACCTAGTGTCAAAATACTTCGTTCTCCACTTTTGAATTGGATTCTTAGAACATTGCGTATTGAGTGGTGAAACTCAACGCCGCGCTATGTCTCTGTACGAATAATGGAATTATTTCATAGTAAAATATGAAGTTCAAAATTGGGGTTCCCTCTTTGCCATACTTTTTTTGAAAAAGAATAAAGCTGGTTTCCACAAATATACTGTGTTCAACAATATGAATACTATGGTACTTCCAACATATACCTATCGGTTAATAAACATAAAGATTACAATCTTCATTACTTGAAATGCACAAAAAATATACGTATTTATTTTTTATAACACATTTTCACGCTCTTTACCCTAAGTACTTAATATACAAAAAACGTTAGCACAGTAAGCATATATCTATCTGTAGAACATATTTATTTTACCTTTACATACAGGCAGTAGGATCTTAGTGTCAAAATACTCTGTTCCCTACTCTCTGCTCAGTTTTCAATAAATTTCTCATGACAGGAAAGAATGGTTTTCATTATTTATCGATGCGTTACCGCTGCGTCACTGCTATGTAGGAAAAAGCTTGTATCTGTAAAAAAAAAATATCCTTAACAGCTTTACGACACACTTCTTTAAGACACTTTCGTTCCACACTTTCTTCCATATTTGAGTTATTATGTGTTGACTGCGGAACTCAACGCCGCTATTTGTCTACAATTAAAAAATATAAAATTAAATATTTTCTTTTATAAGTGGGGTTGATGCCACAACCAGTCACACGCTTGTGCGTCGGTGCCAAGAGAAGCCTCATACCGGAAAAGAGCTTAATGTTTAAAAGAAAGAAGAAGATCTTATTGCTAAAGAAAAAGGAAACGTCATCAACATTAACAAAAAACGTAAAATGGAATAAACAGACACTATTCCCTCAATCAAGTCAAAGGTTATAAGCCAAAACCACACGTAATATTTAAACCAATCGTCATACTTGTATCGGACGTACATTCATCAAATGTTACAAATAATCTCCTAAACAATAGACAACAGTAACATAGAATCAGCCGGTGTAATTCGATCACAAAGCTTTGTTCTAGCCGATGAAGCACCTAATTAATGGCCGGCCATTGTGTGCAACCGCTTCTGTAATTATAATTCACTAGAAAATTATATGTATATATATATAGAACCATGTGGAGTGTATGTCTGTCACTAAAAGATTTTTTTTCTTTTGCTTCACGCTGTATTCCGCATGGCAGGGTAGGCGGAGAGAAAGACACTATTTTCCGTTTTCCACTTTTCGCTGAATTTGAGGGATTTTCGCTTCATCTTTTCGCGCATTTTCTTTGATAGTGCAGAGGAGAATTAAGGGATGATTTGCCAAAATAAATATAGAGAATATCAAACTTATCTCATAAATACATATTGTATATAGATATTTTTATTTTAAACATAATTTAAAATAAAAATATCTACTTAAACAAAAAAAAAGGAAAGACAGGATAAACCAATAGTCAAAAATTCACTTCGATGAAGCTTAATTAGTAGGTCAGTCAATAAAAAAGTCCGAGCTACTATAGAACACAATCATGACTTTATTATACTTTGTATGGATCCATCTAAATGAAATGATACATTGTGTAATGTTTTAAGGCTTTTGTGGAAAATAGAGAATGGGCTGGTTGAAGAAGATATTTGAAACTGGATTTCACTTACATCTTCGTTCACGATACACGTGTGTGTACGGTGGGTTACATTAAAACGGTTAGCGAAGTGTTATTTCACACTTAGGAATGAAAAATATAAATTTTAAATACATATATACTCTGCTCAGCTTCACGCTGTATTCCGCACATGGCAGGGTAGGGACACGACCTAGTGTCAAGACACTCTGTTTTTTTCCCCACTTACCGCCGAATTTGAGACATTGCGTGTTGAGTGGCGACTTTTATAAGTTTTTAAAATGAGATACATATGATACAGCCAGTCTATTTTATGTAATTTAATTTATATTCGATTTTATATTTAATGTTCATTTTATTCTCCTTTATGGCAGAAAGTATCTTATCTTAGACTCACGTTGAATCTCTAGCGGGGTAGCCAGTGAGAACAGAGCGCCAAACGCATACCTCTTTCACCTCGTCCACTCTCTTCAACCAGAAAGAAAAAAATAACAATTATTATATTTAGTTTTTCTTGTAAAAAAAAGACTAATAATCGAACAAAAACACTGATTAGACATTAAAAACTAGAAAATACAGGTGATGCTGAAAATTAAAAATTAAAATATTTAATATTTTCATTTCTTTGCACTGGTGACAAGACAAAACGCGACTGAGTTCCGCCATTCAACACGTAATGCCTCAAATTCGACGGAAAATTGAGATCGTAACGGAACCTCTTAACAATAGGATTCCAGGTTCTCTCTGCTTACACACCGTACGTTTTTATATGAAAAAAATATTATTAACATTTCTCCGTATCAGGATACTTAATCGAAGGATACTTAATCCTTCGAAACTTTTTTAAAAATATAACCGGAAATGAAACAACAAATTACTAAAAATTAATATTCATATAATCACGAAATAAACTTACACCACAGAGGAATTTGTCTGGAAGGAAAACCACGGCATTTAGATTCGCTACTTCACACCCAATGTCTCTATTCTTTTCTTGTTATAGTTCTCACCACGATAACGGAGAACGGAATAAATGCAAATAATAAAACGCTAGGGTTCTCTCTGCCTCGCTAAATAAGGGATAAAGCGTGAAAAAAAATATTTTTCTTTTAGCTTCACGTTGTATCCTGCACATGGCAGGGTATGCAGAGGGAGCTTGGGAACCTAGTGTTAAGACATTCCGTTCCACTTCCGTTGCCCACTTCCGTTGCCCACTTTCCGTCGAATTTGAGACATTTCGTTGACTGGCAGAACTCAACCTTTTTTTTCTTTTTTTTTACCTTGTTACCAGGGCGGAGAAATAAAAACAATAAATATTTAAATTAAAAATATTCCATTTTCGCGAGTGGGGATCGAACCTACAACCTGTCGGTTACAGTCACACGCTTGTGCCACGATAGATCTCAAACTTATAATTACCTTCAAAAATAAAATTATATCATATACTTGAAAAAGGTCAAAAGCCTTGGGCTTAAACACTTTTTATATTAATCTATTCATCTTAAAATCAGTCGCTCATTACCATATGACTCACACGTACATACACACATACATACACACATACATACACACATACACACATATACATACATACATACAGACACACAAATCCACATCTACGTAATGTATTCTAAATGTCTGTGAACAATGATGATCTCAGAGGTCCCAACTATTTCCGACTATTAGTGGTGATTGTGGCTATAGCTTGCGTATTATGAACATTAAATGCCGCTTGTGTTTAGCGACAAAGGATTTTGACAAATAGCTGACCTCGGTGTGAGATTTTTCTCACAGTGTATATATATACCTAAAATATATTTATGCGTTCGGTAGATGATATTAGAATTTTTGTCAGCTTCACGCTGTATCCCACACATGGCAGGGTAGGCGGAGGGAACTTGGGAACCTAGTGTTAAGACACTCTGCTCCACTTCCGTTCCCCACTTTCCGCTGAATTTGAGGCATTGCGTGTTGAGTGGCGTAACTAAACGTCCCACTTGTGCCTTGTTACCAAAGCGAATAAATGAAACATTAAATATTTAAATTGAAAATATTAATCATTTCATTTCGTCGAGTGGGGATCGAACCCACAACCTGTCGGTTACAGTCACACGCTTGTGCCGCGGCGCCACGACAGGCCTTTTTTTTAGAATTTTCCTGTTAACCATTTTTTTTTGCTTCATGCAGTATCCCGCATTTGGCAGGCAAAGGGAACATAAGAACATAAGTTAGGACATTCCTATTAAGTTAGTAAGTCTCTTTCGTTCCCAACTTTCCGAATTAAATTCTCTCTTTCTGAGTGCATTGCGTGTAGATTTGCCTTGTTACCAGAGTAAAAGAATAAAAGTATTTCATATAATTTCATTTCCTCTAGAGCCCCTGTCCATGACAGGCCTACTTAATTTGATATTAATTTATCTAATTATTTCTCGATATCTTATAGGTAACAAAAATTAAGGCACAATAAGCTGGAGAACCTACCTGGGAACCTTCGTCCCTATGTTCCCCTTAAATGTAGACCATAGATCGAGAAAAAGATAATATTAAGTGTTTAATTATGTCGCTCGCATCTGCGCAGACGCACGCGTAGTATATTAATAAAAAAAATTATATTCTTTTTAAAGAATTATATTACGTAATTAAAAATTCAAAGTATGTTAATGAGCGTCATCATTTCCATCGTCACCAACATACTACAGGAGACACGGTGTTCAATAACTCCGTAGCGAATGGCCGCAGTCGACGATCTAAACGCTTTTCCCAAACTCGTCATTAACGCGCGCTTGTGGCCTAATTTATAAGAAATAAGCTTATTTTCTCTGTTTTCTGTTAAATAAATATATATATAAAAAAAGTGAATGAATGTTCTCCCCGCTCTTTATGTTCACGAGCAGTCACAGGCACGCAACACTATACTAAGTTCCCTAGGTTCCCTCTAACAAATAATTTCTTGAGACAACCTGATATAGGTTCCCGCTGTATCATTTTTATTATTGCAATTTAATTCACATCACTCATAGTGTAGAAAATAAAAATGTACCATAAGAAGAAAACATAAAAACTATGGCTTTTTTTTATTTTGCTCCATAGAAATAAAAATATTGAACATTTTAAAATATTGAATGGCCTTAGCTGTGGTATAAATGTGACGATTCCCGCTTTTTCACGCTAAGCAGAGTGAAAAGCGCGAAAAAGACATAGCACTTAATTTTACGACACTCCGCTCTTCACTATTTTAAGACATTGTGTGGTGACTGGCGGAACTTAGCGCCGTGATCTGTATACGAGAGCGAAAAATTCAAATATTTTTCTCGATTGGCGGTTGAAGGGTGGCCCACGACAGTGTTCAAAATTGATAAAATTATTCGGTACATTTTCATATATTTATAGTAGGATCTTAGATTTTCACGTTCCGTAGATTAGTGTACCCGTGACCACAGACTACTGTAAAGCTTCATTTTTTTTATTACAGGTTCACGATGTATCCCGCACATGGCAGCGTAGGCGGAGGGAACCTGGGAACTTAGTGTTAAGACACTCCGTTCCACTTCACGTTCCCCACTTTTCGCCTAATTTGAGGCATTGTGAGTTGAGTAGCGGAACTGAACGCCGCGCTTTTGCCTTATTACCAGAGCAAAGAAATGAGACATTAAATATTTAAATTGAAAATATGAAATATTTCATTTCTTCAAGTGGGGATCAAACCCACAATCTATCGATTACAGCCACACGCATGTGACGCTGCGCCACGACAGGTATCTTGTTTCAATTAAAATTTATACATTTTTGACTAACTTAAGTAGACATGGGCTTATACACCAAAATATTATATTATATTATTACTTGAGCCATCTACAGAAAAAGGCTGAGGCGGTTTTTTCCATGTAACAAGAGCGTGTGTCAAATTTAATACATATTAGTGACCGCAACGTTCCCTCACATTCCTTACATACAAATGGTGCGATTATAATTTTATAGATGATACCTGTGTTTCGAAGACGCTGATTGATGTTTCATAAAAACATATATGTATATAGCAGGTTAGTCAAAGGGAACCTAATGTTATTTTAGTTCCCCACAGTACAATTTTCTAGACATACTTAATATTTTTAAGTCTTTATTCCGCATATGACACGCTGCGATACAAGCAGAGGGAACATGGTTACTTAGTATAAAGGTTCCCAAATCGTGGAGACCCCGTTCCCATGAGGACAACATTGTTTATTGAGTGAGTTTAAAACTAACAGAAAATTCGCGTATCAACAGATAGAAGAATGGAATTATGTAGACTATTATGTTTTATATAAATTAAGTGTATTAAATTCTTTGAGTATCAGCCATGCAGGTTGTGTGTTCGATGCCCAGTCGAAGAAGTGAAATATTTAATATTTTCAAATTAATATTTATTATTTAATATGTCTAACTGTTCTGTTTCCGAATTTGACGCATTGGGTGTTGAGTGGCGGAACTCAGCGCCGCGCTTTGATAACAAATCAAAGTGGGGAACGGAAGTGGAACGGAGTGTCTTTACACTAGGTTCCCAGGTTCCCTCTGCCTACCCTGCCTCGTGCGGGATACAGCGTGAAGCTAATAAAAAAAAATATCTAACTGTTTTAGGTTCCCAGTTCCTTTGTCTACTCTGCCATGTGCGGGATAATGCGTGAAAATACTCATGAAACATAATTATTACAATATAAATTTCTTTACAATATTATTAACAATATTTTCTCTAGGGAGTAAAATTAATTGTTAATCAGAAACATTCTAGACGCCACAAGCACGGGCACAACGTCTGCATACCTAAGCACGGCGGTCATGCGATCGATTCCCATTTGATAAAATCAATTATTTTCACTTTCCCATTCTAGTTACAAGACAAAACTTGCGTTGACACCCAATATCTCGAAAATTAGATAAGAATTGGGGTACGATTACTTAAAATCAGGTTCCCTCCGCGTACCCCGATGTGCGCGGTGATATAATGCAAAGCTGAAAAAAAACTCCAAACGATTGCTAGCTAGTGTAAATTGTAAATCACTCGTTACTAACATCAACACATCAAACGAAGATCAATCTTCGTTTCCGACTTAATGAGGTCCGTCTTTATCATGGAAAGTGGACAACGACGCGCGATTCCATAATCTAAATTAAAATCTTTACTTATACTTTTACTTTATTTACAAACATTAGTTCAGTTGAGATAATTCTGAAATTCATTGATTCAATGATAATATTTAATTTTTTTTCTCTGCGGTAAAAAAAAATGCGGCGTTAAGCTCCGCCGCACGCACAATGTTCCTAAAATAATTATTTATTTACTACCATTAGCGCAGTTGATACGATTCTGGAATCCACTGGTTTAATGATTGTATTTAATTTTTTCTCGCTCTGGTGAAACAAAGTGTGGCGTTGAGTTACGCTACTCAACACTTTATTTCTCCTGAAATTGAAAGGAAATTGGAAAGCTACGTGTCTAAACAAAGGTTTCACTGGCTTTCCTCTAGCTAATTTGTTATTGAAAATAGAACAATCCACAAAATAAAACAATTCAAAACTTTTTTTTTGCAATCATTCTAAAATGCCTGTTTTGGCGCAGGGGCACAGACGTGCAACTGTAAACGCGACAGGTTGTGGGTACGATCCCCAATCGTGGAAATATTGAACATTTTTATTGCTCGATTCTTCACTCTGGTAATACAGTGAGGCGCGGCGTTGAGTTCCACCACTCAACCCGCAACACCTTAAAATCGGAAAGTGAGTACCGAGTTTTAACACTGATTTCCCGAATCCCGCTGCCTAACCTGCCTCGCGAGAAACAGCGTGAAACTAAACAAGAAATGAAAAAGATTAATTTTCCCAAAAAAAAAAAATCTCCCACAGTAAAAGAGGTTGCAACGTACTAGTATGTATCGTTTGTAATCACCAGTGAGTGGACCGCCGGTGCGACACTAAGTGTTATTAATGCTCCACCCGCGGCAAATTAGACTTGCAGGTGTCAAAAGATACCTACATTACACCACAGATACAAAAACGGTCATCAAGTATTAAGACTTACGAACAAAGATTATCTTTCAGATATGGTTATATTTACTTTTTTGTATTAACTATTTGTAGCAGAATTGATATTAAGTAGAGTTTAATTAAAAATATATGATCGTTGCTTTAGGATATCAGAAATAATAATAATTTTCTCTCTTTCTCAGCTTCACGCTGTATCCCGCACATGGCAGGGTAGGCAGAGGGAACTTGGGAACATAGTGTTAAGGCACTCCGTTCCACTTCACGTTCCCCACTTTTCGCCAGAATTTGCGGCACTGCGTGTTGTGTAGCGGATCTCAACGCTGCGCTTTTGCATTTTTACCAGAGCGAAGAAATGAAACATTAAATATTTAAATTGAAAATATTAAATATTTTTGCCTTGAATGGAGATCGAACACAGCCTGTCGCGTTTACAGTCGCACGCGTATACCCTTGGGCCACGAAACATCTATCTATAATACTTTATTTGTTAAGCTTCACGCTGTATCCCGCACCTGGCAGAGTCGGCAGAGGGTTCTTGGAAACCTAATGTAATAAAACAGCCCTTTTCGTTACCTCCGCTACCTTTGAGGCATCGCGTGTTGAGTAGCGTAACTCAACGCCGTGATACGCCCTGTTACCAGATCCAGGAAATGTATATATTAAAATATATCATTTGAAAATATGAAATATTTCACTTCTTCGAGTGGTCTCGAACCGACAAGTTGTCGTGTACCCTAGCGCCACGAAAGACCTCACTACATTATAATACATTTATAACTTAGTTTTTTCGTGTTTGAACTCATAACTATTAGTTATTTAATTAATTAATTTTATAATAAGTATGGCATAGGTAGAAAATGATGGAAGGAATGTCTTAACACTACTCTCCGCGGTATAAAGAAACGATATACAGAAAATGTTAATTCCTGATGAAACGTCAAAATCGCGTTTTTATGTTGACGATACTTAATATTAAAACATTAGTAAAGACGAAATGATTTATTGACACTGAATAGTACAAATCACATATATCTCATTTTTAGTAAAAAAATATGTATCTACATAATTTTTTTTTAGACAGAGGGAACCTGGGAACCAAATGTTAAAATACTGTTCATTTTAAAACCTTCCACACTTTACAACGAAAGCGCTTAAATTAGCTATACGGGAACGGAGTGTCTCAACATTAGGTTCCCATGTTCCCTTTGCCTACCCTAACATTCACGGGGTAAAGCGTAAAGCTAAAAAAGCTATATACTTAACAAAGAGTGTCCTCAACTAATTCCCATATTCACACGAAGTAAATCCATCTTCCTGACAGAACAAAACTTCCCTTGTTGCAGTTTTACGTCTCTAAATTAACTATTTTAGTATCGTTTTATTAACGCGGCGCTTTTGTGTTCTTGAAAACAATATACACTATGTACGTTCATATGACTTTGCTCGAGAGCAATTTGTATTGGTTTCCAGAGATGATAAACTTGTTGATATGCGACATGTTAGTTCCGTTATTTGCTTTATGTAAGAATTGTGCCTTATGTCATTAAAAGTAGCGTTTTATTATTGAAATTACTGAAAAAGAAAACAAAATGCAGAGGTAGAAATATGCAACTGTTAACGCGACGCGTAGTGGATTTTGTTCCTACTCGGATATATGATTTTTTTTTCATTTTCTCGTTTGATTAACGCGGTAGAGAGCGGCGTTGAGCTCTACCTCCAACATGCAATGCCTGACAATTCGGCAAAAAGTTGGGAACGGAAGTGTCTGAATAGGAATGGAGTGTACACTATGTTCCCAGGTTGCCACTGCCTACTGCTATATCCGGAATACAGGTATATATAGGATATATCTTATAACTTGTACCGCACAATATTTAACGTCGGTTCTTTTTGAAGTCAGTGCCTGTAATGATGCCGATGCCTTAGGTGAGTTACAACTCTTCGACTTCTTGGTTTTCACGTTAATGTTAAGGCTATGGGTTCTGTAAAGACTTATTTCTTTGCAATAAAACTGAGTAACCAAAAGGTAAGTATATTTTTACTGTGTATTACTCTCTGTAATATTTATACTAGGCGCGGCGTTCAGCACCGCAATGTCTCGAAAATTTGACAATAATCAACGTCCGGTTTGAAGAAATTAATTACTTTCATTTTTCTGGCTTTGGTAACAAAAGAAAGGCGGCGTTGCGTTTCGTCATTCAACGTGCAATGCGTACAGAATTCAGCAGAAAGTGAAGAACGGAAATTTCTTAATGGGACCGTAGTGTCCTAACTCGAGGTTCCCATGTTCCTTCTGCGTACTCTACTATATTCAGGAAACAGCGTGAACCTTTAAAGATACATATTTAATACTGTTCTTATCAATATTTTTTGCGGTGTTGAGTTCCGCCGTTTTCATTCGGCGGAAAGTGGGTAACGGAAGTGGAACGAAGTGTGTTAAGGTGCCTTAAAGTGGAGGTTCCCAAGATTCCTCTGTCTACCCTGGCAAGTGCGGGATACAGCGTGAATCTGAGTGAGTCAATATTTTTATAAGTATATTTAGTATATATCTATCTATTTTAACATATATTTAAATGAAAAATGTCGGCAGCGGTAAAAGGAAATCGCATGGAAATAGGTTGGACGGCTTATCATATTCTTATAAATCATAAAACTATATAAAATACTGTACTTATAGAGGCTTACAGGCCTGTCGTGGCGCAGCGGCACAAGCGTGTGACTGTAACCGATAGATTGTGGGTTCGATCCCCAGTCGAGGAAATGAAATATTTAATATTTTCAATTTAAATATTTAATGTTTCAATTCTTCGCTTTGGTAATAAGGCAAAGCGCGGCGTTGAATTCCGCCACTCAACACACAATGCCTCAAATTCGGCGGAAAGTGGGGAACGGAAGTGGAACGGAATGTCTTAACACTAGGTTCCCGGGTTCCCTCTGCCCGCCCTGCCTCGTGCGGGATACAGCGTGAAGCTAAAAAAAGAAAAAAACCTTATATAGTTCTTAAAATATTATAACATTTTAAAGTCATTTCCAATAATGATATTTAAAATTTTTGTCTGTTCATCTGTTTGCCTGTGCGTTTACACGCGCTAATAGCATTAGAAACGTCAAATCAGATTTAAATGTCGTTCACTCTTCTATTTTTTTTTGTTTTATTTGAATCGGTCAATAAATAAAAAAGTTACGTTGTTTTAAAACATTTAGCTCGGAAAAATTGCTACTAAATCTTTATTTTTTTTACAGAAATTTTAGTTTTCAGTGTTATTAGAAAAAAAATTGAGATTAGTAAATAAAGTAGTATAGAATAAAGCCCACAAGTCGGTTCAGATTTTCTCTAATTTCAGAAATATTTTTTTTCCATTCATTCCATGAATTAATTATTAAATTAAGTATTTTTTTTCCGTTCATTCCATGAATTAGTTATTTAAATTTTCTTGCTCCTGCTATGCAGATCGCGGCGTTGGGTTGCGCCACCACAAGCACTACATCACAATAGATAATACAAATAATAGAAAATAAATATCATAAAA
>DWMZ01004009.1:0-12135 GCA_018249855.1 Eueides tales michaeli | reverse complement strand
TGAGAAAAGAGCCTTTATACTGCTGGGAATACCAATATCGCGTGAACCGAGTCGTGATTCAATTTTGCGTACGCGACCTCCGGCGCCGCCCCGTGACGCCAAGTAAGAAATTCTATTCTGAAATTCTATTTCACATTTATGTCTTTTCCATACTATCGTAGTATCTATGTTCAATAAAATTTAAAGATGATATCTTTCAGCATTTACATTTTCATATTTTATGTTTTGAAAGATTTTAGTTAAATTTACAATTTTGTAGTCTTGTAAATGCTTGTTTATTAATTACTACATAGAAACAAATAGAATACATTTTTATTGTATTTTACGAAGGCTAGTTGAGTTTTTCATGTAACTTTGTATGTTATTTTCTTTTCAATCTAATGTAAGGGGATAAGCGTTTTTCAGACATCACCTACGTATATTGGAAAAAGGGTTGACTTTGAGCAGCCGTGCTACGGAACGCTGTTATATTTTGCACGAACTGGGTCGTGTGTACGCTGATACCAAACAAGCACATAGGCAATCGGGTTCAATTTACTGTACAAAACTAAATAAGCTATTATTGCAATAATTTGCAAGAAATTGCGTTTCTGCATAAATTGCAAATTTTCTCAATATTACAATTCTGTATAACATATTATTTTATTTGTTAACGATAGATCAAAACTCTCTTTTGTAAATATTAACTTAAGTTATATGGATCTTCATATAGAAGAAGAATAGAATATCCCTAAAGGTACATTTGCTTTCTCAAACGACTAATTTAGTTTAATATTTTAAAATGGTTGTCACGCTCATAATGTTATAGTAGGTATCGAGGACAAATTTTGCCCTTGATACCTACTTCTAAATTCTCAATTATAAATTCATATAAATCAATAATAAATTTTCAATTTTTACTCATTGATCTAGGATAATTTTTACTCTTTTATGTTTATTCCACATTATACTCTATTGAAAGGCACATAGAAACCAGTGACATTGTACGCTTACCATCCGAATTCCAGACATTGTGAAATAAAGAGCTCAACGCCCCGCTTTGTCACAATAGCGTGAGGATGTTAAAATAATTAAAATATATTCATTCCCTCGGACGAAGATTAAACCTGCAATCATAACCTTTACAGAAAGCTGTTGTTACACTACAGCACAATTGGTTGATATACATAAATCCAAATGTGATACCGTTGCATCCTTAAATTAAAGGATATATAAATTTTATGATTAAATAAGTTAAAAGTATTAGGTATTTATACTTAGGCAATTCATATTATTGATAATGGTAGAATCAAGAGCGGCAGGCCATCGCATGTGGTTACTCAACGCAACGTTTCTCTTGATACGCTGTCACATGATATATATACTTAGCATGCAATGATTCATTGCGCTGATGCCAAGTCTTTGTTAAAATTATTTAATACAATTTGATAATTCAAATTGTATTAAATAATGTTAAGTACGCGCTATTATATTCCATTTTATATTTAAATAATAAGTAGAATGTGGTCTTGTGCGATTAATATTCGTATATTAATGGTACAAGATCATAAAAAATCGTTGAATATCTTACTAATATTATAAGTTTGAAAGTATGTGAGGATGGATGTTTGTTTCACTGTCTCATTAAATATTCTGAACGGATTTTAATAGAATTTTATGATAAAATAGTTCTTATATCTCTCATTAAATCTTCTGAACGGATTTTAATGGCCTTTATGATATAATAGTTCTTTTATAAAATATGTATCATATAGGCAATTTATGTTTTTTTTTATAATTTGGGTACGTTTAACAATCACTTTAAGCGGACGTAGCCGAATAAGACCCGCTACATCACTATAGCTAATATGTCTGCTTAGCAGACATATTAGTGGTATGTTATATTATATCTTGGCTACCAAACTAAATCATTCATATTTGTCTGTAAATCATACATATTTATATGGAGAAGATCTATTCTCTAATTAGCAGAAGATAGCAATAGAACAATAATTTATTTTCTCAAATTATTCAAAGTCTTTCTAAGCTCGTTGTAGCTAACTTATTAATTAATGTCCCAATCCAAAGTAACTAATCAGAATTATTAATGAGCAGCTTCACTGTATTAGTGGCTTATTTTATTACTCACACTTTCTTATTTTCGTGGTTCTCTCTATGATCTGTTTCGTACCCTCTTCACTACAAAATTCGCTTCACTTCTACCACTTGAGAACTACACGCATATTTATTGTATTGGTAATAATAGCTTATTTTTAATTTATGAGTGCTTCAAGATTCTACAATATTCATAAAAGCAATGCAGCCTACACGCCTACACTCGTTGTAAAGTATATTTCATAGATAAAAACTATTGTATTAGTACTAGTAATATGTTTTCGAGAGTATCTATCAAAATATTTAAAAATTAAGTCCTTTTTGTACAGTTAATAAGACTGACTACAAGATGTCTAATTCGGCAGAAGATGATATAAGGCTGTGTTCTGATCACGTATATGTAGGTATGTATCTAACGCCCGATACGTTTAAAGCTGAATGACTTGAACCAGTCTAATTAGAGCAATTCATGAGGATAATGCCTGTCACATATACTAGTTGGTATATTTAAGTGAATTTGCTTACCAGTAAAGCTATGGTACAATAGTAAAAGGGGATATGTAATAGAATAATTCCGTTTAATGGTTTTAAGAATGTAAATGCCATATTTAATAAGTTTTTCTTCAAATCTTATAAACTTCTCGATACTTAAAAACTATTCGAAACAAAGTAACGTAATAAAATGAATTACTTCTTATAGATAGAAGTAATTAATTTAATTCCATTGATAAGTATACAACTACAGGAAACGTTAGTACCTACTATATAATATACTAACCGTTGCTCGCGGCTTCGCCCGCGTTGTATTAGATCTATCCCGATAAAGCACCTAAGTTTTATTACCTTCAGCACGTTAATTCTAATTTGCATAATGATGAAGAGAATGAAGTTTTTTTATACTTAAGAATAAGTACATTATATATTATTAGTATGTTATTTATTATTGCAATTATCGTAGTTTTTGTAGTAAGGTTTTATTAAGATGACATTAATGTATGTACTCAATTTGAGACACTGATTCCAAAAATTGTACAAAATAAAATATTTCTTTCTGCACTATGTTGGCAGTTTTTCTCGCAGGGGGCAGAATATACAGAACTTAACTATAAGAGCTATTTTGTGAGTAGGGAGACCGCTAGCTTTGAATGAATTGAGAAATTCAACCAGGAAATTCGAGGCGTATGAAAATGATGCCAAACTCCACTTCACTTCTCCTAATATATCAAATGAAGTATATATCACTTCAAATCCAAGAGAATCTTCTAAAATTTTTAACGGTCAAAATAGCGTGTTATATAACCAAGAATTTCTCCAAATATTGATATGTTTTGAATGTCTCCAAATACTGAATTAATAAGCTACATCTCGGAGCTGTCCACTTCGTCAAGTAAATCAATTCTGATCTTACTATTCTCTTTAAGAAGGACAACAACTTTCCAACTTTTAATAACATTTTAGGAAATTCTTGAGAAAATGAACAACTACCAAGCGGGGCTCTCATTTTGATTCATAGTTTTAGTTTTTCCATCTGGGGTCATAAATAAAAATATTTTAAAGAAGTGTTGATTTTATCAGTCCTGGTCCCTCGATTTCAAACTGGCAGATTGTTTTAAAAACCGGGGAAAGAAATTGTAATATTTCCTATTGGCCTGTCATCTTTGTGGCCCCACGTTATTTATATTTATGATTTATGCCAACTTCCTCTGACAAATGGCTAGACTTTCGCAGATGACACAGCTCTCCTTTTCAAAGCCTAATCTTGGGAAGATGTCTTTTATTATGCTTAAGAAGGAATTAATAGGGTCATAAAATGTCTGAATGACCACTTATTAACACTGAACATTGAGAAAATCAAATATCTTACTTTTTCTATTCACAAACTACCTATTCCGTCTAACTTACAGCTAATCGCTCCCTCTTGTAAGTTCTCACACCAATCTTATTGTTCTTGCAATACTCTCCAGAAAGCTGATGTGGTCAAATATCTAGGAGTGGACATTGACCAAAATTTAAGCTTCGAATCTCATGTCAATAACCTCGCAATAAGATTACGCAAGCTAATTGTCATCTTTAAAAACTTGAGGCACTTCGTTGATCGTGAGATACTTAAAACAGTATATTTTGCCATCTGTCAATCTATTATTGGCTACTGTATCACTTCTTAGTAGGATCTTGTAAAACCCAAATGCTGAAAGTCGAAAGAGCCCAAAGAACAATTTTAAGAGTAAGTGCTTTTCTACCAATTCTGTATTCGACTAATGATCTTTATAAATTGTAGAACATTCTCAATGTCAGGCAATGTTTTATTTTACAAACAATATTAAGAAAACACGCAGAAGTCTCGTATATCCCAAAAGCAAATAATACTAAACGCAGGAAAGGCACCGTATGCCTAACATCTTCTCACAGAACTAACTTATCAAAAAAAATTGCCTTCTTGGTAGCTTTCTTTATAATAAATTAAATTCAAAATTGTTTTTCTATAATTTTACAAAATCAATAACTAAAAAACTCTTACTAAATGGCTACTAGGTATGTCATACGAGTCCACTGAAAAATTACTAAAGACCTAATAAAAAAAAAAAGATTATTGTAACGCAATCTAACACGTCATGTTTACACACACGCACGCTCACACACACCCATGCACTCGCAAGCACGCACTCTTATTCACTACTAATACTATTTTAAGTTAGTCATGTAAGTTATGTACTTAATGTACCTCTTTTTATGTGTCTTTTTGTTTATTTTTTCTTTTTGTCTTATTTTTGTCTTTATCCTCAGTATTTTTTTGTTATTCTTTACTTATGCTGTATTCATTTTTTTATTTTTTGTATTTCACCAAAAGTAAAACTAATCGGTATATACTTGTATATGATCCCTTCCGCGAGTGAGAACCTAGTGACTAGTAACACAAACTCATAGCTTAGTCCAAGCGTCAGTCTCACATGATTGTTATCAATATGTTATGTACCTGAATATTAACCAATAATTTGTGTACTGTTACATTGTCGCGAGAAATAAATTATTATTATTATTATCTCGATTATTATCTCGACAATGTTCTATCAACGGCCTCTATGGCTTTTTTTCTGAGTCATGGTAAACTCACTCTGTTTCAGTTCTGTCCAAACCGCTCGGAATTTTAAACATTGTGTGTGTGTCGTTTTTCCCCCAGGAAGTAATGTGGCAGAAATACCAGAAGGTGCCACTGCAAGAACAATTTCCTTTTATGTCTCAATCACTCCCATGGGATACGTCGCTTACGTTAGTCGTGTTTTCGTTTTCAATATTTTTTATGCTTTTTTATTAAAAACCGATATATGCGATTAATCCGGTTGAAATTGTTTCATTTGAAACTCTTTTTCACTGTTTTAACAGAGTAAAAACTTTAAAATTGCCGATAATATTGAAGAACTTCACCTAAGGCGAAGTATTAATTTTATTAACATAAAAAAATTAATTAGAATTTTATATTTTTTACTTTTTATTTTTTTTTATTCTTCAGATAAAGATTTAAAAAAGTATAAGCGATTACATAAGCATGTTAACGTGTGTGTTATAGCACCCGTTTTTATGACACAACTACACCTAATTTTTCATTCTACCACCTCATTATGTTTGCTATTATTACTTGATGTTTTATATACAATAGATAAATTTTGACGACAACCGACAGTTAAAACTTTAATGAACATAATAACCTCTCCCAGGCAAACATTATACTAATTGCAAACCTTGATACACATGAAAACGACAGCAAAATGCTCATTTAATAAATAAATTAAATTAAAATTAACCCATTACAATGAACAAGTACTTATAGCTGAGCTGAAATTTTATTATTATTGTTATAATTTATATTTTTTTTACCAGGTATTACATATGTTAATTTTTTTATGTCAATAAATATATATGTCAAGCGGCACATATTTAACTATTGCTGTATTTTATTATTTCTTATAGTTTAGTTGGATCGTAATGATTATTCATTAGATGTTTCATATCTTCGCTTTTAATATGTCAATGAAAAATGCTTATCACCCTCAATAACTATAGTTACGACAGCATTTCATTATTTCTTATACTTTAGCTGGACTGTTATCATGTTCATGAGATCGTAGATCTTCAATTTTAATATATCAATGTAAAATTATTAATAAAGATGGAGGTAGACACGTGTTTTGAAGGTAATCATGTCGTATCGACCTGAAAATCCAGCCGCGGGTGGCCTACTCGCGCTCCGGAGACCCGTTCCACAGATTTGTTGCGCGTCGAAATTCCGACGAAACCGCACAGTAGTGGATTTCCACGCATCTAGATGATGAGAATGGTACTTTAGTTTATGACGTACTGTGTGGGAAGAAAATTCGGTGGCAGATTGCAACATTAAAAAGTACTCCAAAATACTCGCTGTGATAAGTGGGATAGAGAACTCCCAGCGAGGATACGTAGAGACGTATCCTGATCTAGACGTATGCGTAGAGACGCAAAGGCAAACAATTAAGCCCCTCACAGATCATTGGGTCTCCTACAATTCGAACGGCTGTACGTTGTAGGCGACCAAACGGTTCAAGCTGATAATGGGGAACACCGGCCAAAAGATGAGAACAGTACTCCATATGAACCCGGGCCCTATAAATTGCCAAACTAGCTCTACTGATGACCCCAGGTTCTTAGAGGCCAACTTGGTTTTGCTTTTCAAATAAAAAAATGTAATATTTGTTTTAGTTTATACATAGATGCCTATGCCTATATGCATAAACTTAATATGAAATCTACTTTAAAACTATTTTTAGAGTATTTTTTCTTTTGAACGATTTCATATTTTTTCTAAAAAATATTTTCCCATTTGTAAATAACAAAATCAATTATTAATAATGTTTATTTTTTTACTTAGATAATTTAGCTATGTAGCAATTTATTCGATTTATATATTAAATGCTAATGGCCTTTGGATACAATTTCGACTCATAAATCTAAGATTGTGTCCAAATCAACCAAACCAAACCAAAGTCCATATTTTTAAATGTAATGTACCATTATTTATACTTTTCACATTAAATACATAAAACTGAACTCCGATTGGACGAATACTCTGCTTACTCTAACAAAGTGAAGTCTAGAAGCTAGCTAAGGAAAGCTTTTTAGTAAAATGAAACTCGTCAAAAATTTCCTCGTAAATGTTCCGTTCCGTCTTACGATTAAACTATAAAAGCGTGGCTTCAGGTATCTACTTAATGAATCCACATGTAACGGGACCCAGAACGTGCTCGTGAACAGATTTTCCCAAGGCGGCAATATAGTGATTCATCACTTAGTGAATGGAAATATTAATAATAAAATTAACTTCGTGTTTTTTCGTGTTTCCCACGCACTGCTGTAATGAGCTGCTGTAAATATTTTTTTAATTTGTAAGTATTTTTCAATCTGTAAATAATACGTAGATACTAAGTGACATAATCATCTTCTCCAACGTCAAGTATAAAAAGGTGTTACTTGTAAAAGATTAAATATGTATTTAATCTTATTGTACATTTTTGTTCTTTTTTATATAGTCTGTATATTTAATATGTTTTGGTGTGCAATAAAGTATATCGTATGTAGATTTTCTTTAAAATCTATTTGCTCAACTTTATATTACAATATTGCTAACAAAATTATTTGTTCCAAATCATCACATAAGGAAAATTCAAAATGTGTCTATTAAGACACATTTTGAATTTTCCTTATGTGATGACAAACGCATGAATGATTTCACTGAACACAATATTTTCAAACACATTAAATATTTTAAATTATTATTCGAAATGAAAATAGCATGTGTCTATGAAAACGTTGCTTTTTTTTACTGAGAATCTATACAAATAGGACTATAAGTGCTTTTTGTTTACGCCATATTTCTGCTTGCTTATTTTCTAAAAATCTTATTCTTAAAGCACCCTGTCTATTAGAAAAAACTGCGTTAAATCTATTACATACTTTTAAATCTCTACATGCACATCCCAAGGAAGGAAGGTTGTTTTACACTATACAAAAATATCGCTAAACTAAACGACGGCACTATACGATTCATGGAAAACATATATTAGAAGGTTCGCATGTTGAAGACTGAACTGAACTGAAGTGAACTAATTCGCATGAAATGTTAATAATTTGGGTTAGAAATATTGTTATGACATCAAATCATTGTGAATAAAGCCCATGAGCATAATAATAATATACAAAATATCAATGAGCGCTTTAAGGAATTTTCATGTAATCAGCTGAATCACTATGTATATTGTAAATGGTATGTGCTTGCTGGACAAATTAGTGGCTAAATAGTGTCAATCTGTAATGCTATTCTTTATAACTAATGAGTTAATTTTTACACAACACATGTTAAGGTTAGGCGATTATAGGAATAATAATAACAAAACGAGGTTATCGTGCAGTGATCCAGCACTTTCAGGTGTAAGGTTCGATCCTTGCTGTGCGTTCTCTATCGCATTTATCACAGGGAGTGTTCTGCAGAACTTTTTAACTTGGTACCTGCCGCCGAATTTTCTAACCGCACAGTACGTCATAAACTAAAGTACCATTCTCATCATCTAGATGCGTGGCTCCACTTAGATATCTTATATTAGATATCTCTCCAGGTTGATAGAACATGGGTACCTTCAAAAAGCGCGTCTACCTCAATCTTAGAAACTAGCAACGTACGTGTAGCTGCCCTGGCGTTACACGGGGCCGTAGGCGGCGGTGATCACTCACCTCCACCACTCACTAAAAAAAAAACTTGAAAATAATAAAATTATTTATACTTATTTGTTTACTTTTTAAGATGATACGTGCCTATAAAATTCAAAAAAAAATCGCTCCATCTTCATTTTCATAAGATTTCATCATCTGATCCTAGCTTATCGCCGTAGTGAGGCCAATAGGATACACGTTCTTTCAAATAAATAAATTAATAGTTTAAAGAACATTAAAAAACACGCTTTTATAGGTGCACGTAAAATCAAAAATAAATTACGAGTCGTTTAAGCTGTCTCTATTTCTGGGCTGAAGTGTAAACTATGTGCTTTTAATTATAATATCTTATTGTAAAAGCGTGGGGCGCTGAAACAGGAAAGACTTTCTTGTAAACAAATACACGAACAAGAACTCTACATTTTGCCACTACTGGTACTGTGAACAGACTGTTTAATGTAAAGCCTCCTAGTAGTCGTGCTGCAACTCTAGTTAGAGCGCCGATCTCTGTAACCTGCTTTCCGAAACATCGCTTAACTTGATTTCTCAGCAAGGTATACAAAAATCTTTCCTGTTTTACAAAAAAATATTATAATTAAAAGTACATAGTTTACACTTCAACCCAGAAATAGAGACGACTAAAACGACCCGTAATTTATTTTTGACTTTTACGTGCACCTATAAAAGCGTGTTGTTTTAAACTATTAATTTATTTTATACTTTTTAGTCTTTGCTAATGGCATATTTTAAACATTTATTTCAAATAGACGAATGAGTCCGCATATTCTCCATCTCCGCCAGTGCGTCTGTATTGCATGGTGTCGTACCATACTATTGTATTCAGAGCTTGAAACCTAATCATGGTCAATTTTATTCAAGTTTATTACAAGACTTTTCTAACAAGTCCATATGGCTATAATACGATCATCCATCATGAAGTTCCAGTTCATATCTTCCGGCTCCATCATCAGATCAGCTCAACGGTATCATATTATTGTATTGTCATCAAAATCAAATACAACTGCCAATTTTCATGACGCTACAATATTTAGAAGATAATTAAATTAGTTTTCTTATATTTCATTACACATTTACAATAGGTCGACCTAATAAAAGCGTGTTAAAAAAGAATCACTCTAATCGGGCCATAAATAACGGACAAAAACGTGATAGAAAATGACTATATAGTCACCTACGAGTATATCTTGAAACAAGCAATCAAAATGTTGAATTTTTAAAACCTTTGACCAATAAATTACTATTTCATTTGGAGAAAAATTGTTATAAATCTTAAACTACCACAGTTTTTCAAAAAAATGTGAAATGAAAGTCTTATTATTATGACTTTCAATTTAAAAAACCGAGATCAAAAGGGTTTATTAATTTAGGATATACACATATGAGACAGACTTAAAAGCGACCCTATAAGTTACTACTACTAACAAATAGAAATTGTTATATTCATTAGGTATAGTACTACCTTGTGTTACAGTAAAAAAAACAGGTAGATTATATTTAATAAGGACATTTGATACTGTCAAGTTGATAACTTAAATTAGATGACATATTTAGTTACTTACTGCAACTACGATATTGATATTGTATGTATGTTCATCACATACGTATTTAATAATATAAGTGCGTAAGTTTTCAGTAACAGCAAAATGTAAAAACGCCCTACTTTTACTACAGTAAAAAAATAACGTTAAGTATGTATTACTTAACGCTATTTACTGGTGAGGGTATCAATCGAAATGTTATAAGTAATAATATCTGCGAGAGTCGGCAGCTTATGTCCTAATATTGAGGCTGATGTCAGAAATTGAAGGGTCGGCCGTAAACGACATGCCTGAAGGCATTATAATTTACAGACAGTATACACTCTGTAAATTAAGTAATATGCTTGTACCTAGATTTGTACACACGATGTAAGATAACAATAATTCTCAACAAATTTATATTGAAATTATATTGCAACTAATTTCTCTCGCTTAAGGTCGACATAAATATTGCATACGTAGATCACGGTTTCACCTTCTTCCCAAATGTTTACATAAACAATCAGGTACTGTTTAACTGCGCTATTATTGTCCTGTCTTGTGTGGTTGAAATGTAATTAGAGTATGTGTACCGGACGGGTGGATCTCTATTGAACAAGCCGCTCACGCCCTGTAGACTGTAGGTTCCGGATCGTGGGGTGCGTGGGAATCGCCAAAAAAACAATATATCAATATAAAGCCATCTGGCTGGCGGCTTCTTATAAACGTCTTCTAAATATTCTTGAATTATTTTTCTATTATTCTTCTTCTTTTTCTTCTTCCTATTTATCTTCTTTTAGCTTTACTCGTAGTCCGAATATAGCAGTTTGCGGCTTTGGTAACTATCCCTTGTAAAGAGCTATATCGTAAAGAGAGCCGTGAGTCACCAAGTCGTTTTGGTTTTATTTACGCTTTCACTATCCATATCACATTTTTTTGCTTATATCTTTAAACCTTGCGATTTAGCTATAATTTACATATTCTAACAGTTATCTATTATTATTATTATTATCTATTTATCTATATATAAAACAATATACAATATGATTATTGACTATTAGAAAATTACAAAAAACACTGAATTGCCGATGTTCGTAAAAGTTATACATGATATTCTCTTAATTAATGTTTACGGTCCTTTAAATCACTTTAGTTTTTTAACTATATAGAATGGTTATAAACAATATTAAATAATAATTTCAATATTTAGCGAATTACATTTTTAAAATATCATTTATTTATAAAAGAACTATACAAATGCTATAAACTGGTAAATTATTATATAAAACTAAAATTAAAAAAAATAATATTATAATTATTGTTTTAATATTACAATAAATCGAATTGTATTATTGTTTATTTATTATAATAAAAATAAACTAATACGAAATTATACCTAAAACTGGCAATTGTATGACGTCACGATGCGCAACAAAATAATTTACAACTGAACGTTGTGTAAAGTCGGCGATCGGCGAAAATGGCGACGTCGCAAACAGTATATTTGTAGGGTAATTAATATACTAAAGTTACGTATACAATATACACATATGCACACAACCATATTTAATGTATACATATAGAAAATATTTGTAAATGATAGACTTACATTTTACGTTTACAAGTGTGCATTTTATATCGTAAGCCATCTAGATCACTCGAAAAATATTATTACTTTATACTTATATTTTACATCCATTTTACGCTGAAAATATGAGAAAGAAGTTATGTCTTGAAGAGAGGCCAATATGCAACGTAGTAGCTGTTT
>DWMZ01004008.1:0-12137 GCA_018249855.1 Eueides tales michaeli | reverse complement strand
TTTATATATAATATATATATATATATATATATATATATATATATATATATATATATATATATATATACATAACTCTAGCGCAGTTTCGCTTTCGTTGTGCAGGTAATGTAAATATTTAGTTTCTGAAGTAAGTATCGAAACAGCCAAGCCATACATTTTTATTGATATGCAGAATTTGTAAAGCTTGGGTCGGTAGAGTTAGGTCATGTACATTCAGAAGCTTGGCTCTACATGAGATCTGATAACTTTTTTGCAGGGCACACCTTATGTGTTCGTCTTGGCAACATTTTACATGAAATGTTTTTTGGTGGGATTTCAGTTTGCAGTATTTTTAGTGTTTATCGTATTAATTAAAAGTACTCACAGTCGATTTGCCTACCTCGTCATCAAAGGGCGTAAATAATGATATATAATATATATATATATATATATATATATATATATATATATATATATATATATATATATATATATATATATATATATATATATATATATATATATATATATATATATATATATAAATATATATATATATATATATATATATATATATATATATATATATATATATCAATCGGTAAGAATTTATAATAATAGTCACTCTACAAATACAATTTAGACAGTTGAAGTGTTTTTCCATTTCATCGCTACATACTTGTATGAAGGATGTGACCAACAATAGAAACTTTTGAAGATAACACAATAGTTTTTAAGAAAATACGATTTCAAATACTTTATGTACTAAAACTATTAGAATTCTTTCCTTTATTATCGTACAACCTGGAATTGCCTTGTATATTTGTAGAGTATTTCTATAAATTCCTTCATATACATTTTTATATATTAAAGTAATAAAAAAATATATATTGTAGGCCCCTTAAGTCATGCATTTTATTCTGTGTTTTAATTATTTTTGTGAAAACAGCAACTACAATACATAAATAATGAGAACTTTACCTAACTATTACGGTTGATGAGACAAGCCCCGGTTACACACAGACAGCGGAGGTTTACTAATAGGATCTTAAACTTTGCGTCCCCGTCCCCCCGTCTACTCAAGTATTTGCGAGAAACAGCACGAAATTAAAAAAAATATATAACTAATAAATATTAAATTCAACTTCAAAACAAAAAATAATAGAATGTTAGCAACTTCAAACCACTCTATACTTATTCAAAAGCTCAACTTCAAGTCCAAGTTCTATACACGACTCTTATTATAATCTTATAAGTAGTACAAATGACGAAAGTAGAGACGCTAAGTTCATTACTCATGTAAATTAAGATTTTGTTTTCAAAGAGTTGAATATGGAAGTTTAAGTTTTGTGTGTTATGTAGAGTCGAGCACCGCGACTTGCTAACTCTAACTTATTGCATAATGCGCCTCACTCTACTGCAGAATTACTTTGTAAGCTAGATTACTTCTCATGTGCAAATATTGTTTGTGGTGTATTATTTAATGTATTTTATTCAAATAAGAGATTTTATGCTGTCGAAACATAATAATTATTTAATGAAAAGACCTCTACCGAAATCTGTTTAGTAGATTTTAAGTGAAGAACAAAGAATAGATAGATAGAATAGATAATCAATATATTTTTGTCTAAAATAATTTGAAATGTTATATATATTTAGATTGGACATATTCTTATAACTCTAATAGACATATAGTATCACTTAGATATTAATGCCCCCTTTAAACTATAATACATTACTTAGCTCTATTGACAATAATTTCCACAGCGATATTAAGATTTTTTTGATCCTTTATATTTATTTTAATAAATATTTTCTTTTTAAGAAAGAAAAATACTTTTTAGAAAACGTTTAAAAATTTAAAAATAGTTGTATTTAGATATTATGCTGCTGCACTACGTCCTATATCATATAAATATCTTTAGAAATAATACCTTATAATAATTGCCTCAAACGAAAACGGAACTTCTTGTGGCCTCTCGTGATACAAGGGCACAAGTATGTGATTATAAAGGCGACAGGTTGTGGGTTCGATTCTTACTCAAGGAAATAAAATATTATGTCGTTTACAGTTACATACGAGTAGCTTAGTCGCTACGCCACGACAGGCCTCACACAACAAATGGAGAACGGTATTATTATTTTAATGGGGATAAGACACTCTCCATTTAATTCCGTTCCCCAACATGATGCAATTACGGTCAAAGCTTACATCCTTGAGCCATAACAGGCCTCTTTAATTTGATGTCTTAGAAAATGCTCCTCACATTTCGCAATTTGTGTTATTAACACAATTATTATTTCTTATATGTTAGCTGCACTACTACAGATATACATGCAACGAACAGATCAATAGAGAAATAGAGACGAGCAAGTACGCAATGAAAAGTCTTTATTTTTTAACTTTGGTAATAAAAGAAAGGCACGGCGTTAAGTCACACTACTCAATATACAATGTTTTAAAAATTCGGTTATAATTGGACTATGAAATGACTTAACACTAAGCGCTCACTGTCTTTTTGGCTACAAAATACAGCGCGAAGCTGAAACAGATCATAAAACAAGTCAAACAAGTAGATATAACAAAAAATAATAATATCTCTTCAGAAGCCGCCGACAATTGTAAAAGGCTCAATTATTTTAATCACAAAAACATTTCGTTCTTAAGGTTTTACAAATTCAAAGGGTCCCAAACAGTATCGCCTGAAGCCATGACGCTCTTTGTGTTTGGCCTTTACATTTCTTTTTGAGTGTATTGTGACATTAGACACGTTGATACGGGACGGGAATTAATAAAATCTTTGTATGAATATAAATATAAATGATTACAGACCGTGTCATGGCGTTTACAGTGTATAATTTTAAGCGTGACAATTTTTGAGTTTAATTTCCGTAGGGGGAGGTTATGCTATGATGATAAAAGAAATTACGTAAAACTGGTCAAGTGCGAGTTGGACTCATCCACCGAGGATTCCGTACCAATTTTAGGAATGCTGATCAACGGAAACTGTAAGCGATAAATTTTTTAGACTTAACGGGCCAACCCTAAATAGAATTAATAATTCTAATCACGATAACAATTACAAAAAATCCTATTCTAAGCCGGGATCACACAGCGTGATCCCGGCTTAGAATAGGATCACCCTGGTACTGATGGTGTCGTAAGAGGCGACTAAAGTACGAGTGGAAGAGTCACGTTGTCAGCAATGACAACACGCTTGGTCAGACTCGACTGGATTGTTACCACCCCCGGCATTTAAAACCGGCGTTAAGTAGTGACCTTGGTCACTGCGTTTCGCATTGGGTAATGCCGGGCCCCGGTGCCCATCTACCTTACAGACCGGCAACGCTCCTGTAGCTCCTTTAGTGTTACACGGGGTCGTGGGCGGCGGTGATCACTTACCATCAGGTGACCCGTACGCTCGTTTGTCGTGTCTTTTCCATAAAAAAAAAACAAAAAAACAAAAAAACAATAGTCAAAGTATTTGATTATTAGCCGAATAAGGACATTTAATTTGGATAATTCTACAGTTCTAAGAATACACCATTATAAAATATTTTTTTTCTTTATTTTAATTTTTTTAGAGTGACGCCGTGATTAAATATTTATATTTAATATTATAAGCCTGGCGAGATTATTTGGCTAAATACACTAGCGTAGACAGGATAGGTAGTCAACTTGAGAACTTAATGTTCAGACGTGTTAAAAAGATACTCCGTTCCCATTGAGATACTTTCTTTCACCGCTTTCCGAATTAAAGCATAATGTATTGAGTTGTATCCAAGAGGCTAATAAATAACATTTTAAATTTTTTAAAGTGTGAAATAACACTTTAAAAACGTCGTAAAATAGTGTATATGAGTAGTGTATTATAAAACGACTGTCTTAGTTATTTCAAAACACGGCAATAAAGCACGTGGGAAGCGGTAGATTAAGATTATTTCTTAATAATTTAATTTCTTGTGAAGTGAAGTAATCAAAAATAACATTTATTTATTTATCATTGATTTCACTTCGAATTGTATGTCGGTAGGTGTGGATCATTGTTCTTGGAGATATGACTATTTTAATTAAATTCTCTACAGGCCAGTTGTGGCGTATTAGCGTGTTACTGTAAACGCGAGAAAATTAAATATTTAATGTTCTAATTTCTTAGCTTTGGTGACAAGCCTACCACTCAATACGTAATGGCTCAAATTCGGCGACGGAGAGAAAGTGGAGAACGAAACGAAGTATCTTATTACTATGTTCTTAAGCTCCCTCTGCTCACCCTGCCATCTGCGGGATACAGCGTGAAGCTAACAAGAATCATTATCCTTCTTTAGTTCTTAGTTCAAACGCGGGGTCAAATTTCAGCACAATATCTAGAAAATTTCTTTCATCCCAACCCCCATCTCCTTTCAAATGAATTTACAAAAAGTTTCTCTCCCACAAGATAATAAGCAATTATAATTCCACGCGTTGTCTATAAGATCAAAAGACATAAAAAAACTATTACACTCAGAATCAAGACCATTCCTTTTTATTCCCACGTACATAACGATTTAAGATACGTTCCGTTTTACGTTCAGAACGACAAATCTAAACCGCGTTTATTGTTTTGACACTACCACTTTGATTGTTATTGCTTGTGAAACATAATAGAAACGTTACGTCTATATAAATGTGCTTACATTGATTTTTTATTGAACTAGTAACCAGACTGCGGCTTCGCCCGCTTGAATTATACTATTTGAGCTACTAATTTCAGGTACTTTCGTTTTTTAAATGTCATTATCACTTTGAAGATAATATTTATAGATTAAAAACTAAAATTTCAGTTAATCGAAAAAAAAGATTTATAGTAATTTTGTTGAACTTAAATTTTTAACCAAATGTTAATTAATGACAAAATGTAATAGTGAAAACTGTATTTAAATCTAATTAGCCGTTTCTGAGATAAGCGCGTAAAAATGCACATACAAACAGACAACATATTTAAAAATCACTATTTTGGGTTCTACTACTTTAATAAAGGTCCCCTATAAGGTTTTTTTATAAATTTCTTCCATACACAGACGATGATGGGTTATAGATTTATTATAAGTTTCGAGATGTCTTCAAGCGTGAAAGTTATGGGTTCAATTCCCATGCAATGTCAATACACAAAAACTGGGCATTAAGTGGAGAACAAAGTGTTGTAACATCAGGTTTTTCAGAAGTTAAAAAAACATAAACGTCGTATGCAAACCGAGTCTCACAGAGATATGTACCTCCTATGGTGTGGTAGCCCAGCCCAAATCTAAGTTTTTCTAAGTTAATCCTCACAAGTCAGTAGACATTCTATAGATACTATAGTATAAGTTTATAGAATATATTTATTTGTTTATACTTGTAGATGTACAGTACGATTGAAAATTAGTGGTGGCTCTAAGCTTACCCGCTGGTGGCTACTTAGATTTGATTTTAGAATTTTTTCTTACTTTTAAGTATATAATTAATTTCAAAGTGGAAAAAATTCGCCAACCATACTACTAACTGTACGGACTAAGTAAATATATGAAGGATGACTTTATAAACATACACTCAGAGATAAGTAAATAAAAAAAAACGAAAAAAGAAACATATCCTCTAAAAGCTTTTAAACATATAGACCTGAAGGGGTGTAACTCGTAACGTAATTATCTATACGACTTTCCTTATTGATCTTGTTGAAGTTTTTGTTTTCGATGTTTGTATATGTTAATGTTTGTAAGCACTTACTTCGAATAATGTGTCTATACATATAATGTTGTATTTATGATTTTGTTATTTTTTCAATTCTGTTTCTACATATTTGTATATTTGAAGTAAAGTGATTCAGTACAGTTGTTTCATTACGGCGTTCCGAGCGTGCCAGTTGAACTCAAAATCACTTCGTTTTTATGTTGTATGGAGAACACACGAAAGAAAAATAAAAAAGAGACAATATTATAAAAAAAGATGACGCATGTTTTAAAGAGATCCGATTAAAGTACTGTCTTCTCTATAACAAAAAAAATATATGTACAAAACGTAGCAAACAAAAATAAGGTGAATATAAGCAGCGGTATTCCCTATCTTCATGTAAGGAGTAGACTCATGGAGTATCTTGGCGCGGAAAAGACATAGAATTGATGTGTTCGAGATATAATGTTACAGTCGGATCGATTCTGACACAACTCCAAATAAAAAGATCATCTTTCCTCAATATGCTAACAACGCTTTCTAGTCACACAACGACAGCAGTATGAAGAAACCGGACGTCTGATTGTTGTTGGAAATACCAAAGGCAAAACATCGATCGATCGAGCATGGCCGCGTCCTTGGGATAGGCCTAGGCCCTAAGGGGTTGTCCTATTTAGGACTGGGAAAAGGAAATAGCTGGATGAGCCACGCGCAGCTCGGGCCCAGCCAGGTGAGACCCCTGGTAACCCAGAGGAGGCCCGACTTAGGCGACCAGCGACCGCAGCTCAGGAGTCGGAAGTGGGAAGAATGTCCCTTGGCAGCTTCTTCACGTCAGGCGGTCGCGACTGCCTCGGCGCAATGTCAGCACGGTGGAAGGCACGGGCAGCAAGCTGGACAATATGTTGTTCCAGCGTCTCGACGCGAAGGTCACGATGTATAGTGGCGTTCCTCACGTATCGAGGCGCTCGGACAGCATACTGGAGCACAATGCATATAATATCTTTAAAGAGATAAATATAATAGAGGATAATGTTTTTTACCATTAACATTTATTAAGTTTATTTTTTATCAATATAGAAGACACCAAGATACTTACTTCATTTCCCACTTTTCATTTTGTTACCTACGCTTATTATAAACTGGCAAGCTAATGCACTAGTTAATTCACTATTTTATTTCTTCGAGTGGCGATCGAACCCACAACCTGTCGCGTTTACAGTCGCACGCTTGCGCTCCTGCGCCATGATAGGGTTCTAAATAAAATAATGAATCCTAAGAAGTTTGTGGTAAAATGATTTATCGTCCTAACAATTGTGAATTCTATAAATAACCACTTTCACTTCTAATTATATTAGAGACTTGATTTATTGAGAGGTAACTAATAAAGTACACTTCTAGTCCTTCAAGATTTATAATATTATATAATTTATTAAAATTATATTCTTTTAGTGGTTACTTAAAATGTTGTTTGCTAGAAAATTTATTTTTGTTTTTTTATTAAAATGCTGATGGAACCTGGTGTAAAAACATTCTGTACTCAACTTTTTGATTAGTTTTTGAGATAATAATACATTTAATTTTTGCGATTGTTACAGATTTTAGAAATAACAATGCAAAGAGCGGCGTTCCACTACGCAGCACGCAATGTCTTAATTTGGCGTAAAATGGGGAATGAACGAAGTACCTTAACATTAGGTTCCCAAGTTCCCTCTGCCTGCCCTGGCGTATGTGGTATACATACGCCTGGCGTATGTGGTATAAATACCGACATAAAATTTCTAAATTCAAGTTTTCTGATTCCTTACGTATTAATTACGTATGAACGACACGCAAAGTTTAATCGAAATAATCCAGCATGTTATCTTGTGATGTGTCATCCAAACTAAGAAGTTTAGGGTTGGTTCTTCCATTTCACTGAAATATAATGTTACAAAGATTAACTCTAAGTAAACTATATGGATTTTGAGACTCAAGTTTGATGTTGATAATTTGACTGAGGCTACTTGAATTTATAAATAAAATACAATCTCTATAGATAAAGAGTACGTATTTTATATAAAATATATATTTTGTTCTTTTTTGTAAAATTTTATAAAATGCGAATAATTTCGTTTAACGACACAGATTAACCCGTAAGCTCGTTTGCCTTGTCATCACCATAAAAAATATAGGTAAAACAAGTTCCCTAACCCTAAGCTGGGCTGTAAGTTAAATTTTCAATTGACAGAAGACCACATCCATTTGTCAATGGACATATTCATTATATCAAACTAAAGCCAACGATTTCTTGATTGCCTCTCGTAATGACCAAAATTCTTGCAGAATTCTTGTGGCTTACAGTATCTTGTCCTCTGGTGTGGAGTGTTTGAGATGTTATTTTTTTAAGAGTTGGTCCTAGGTGTTAAAAAGTTTTCAAGCAATTAAAATATCATTGACGGTAGTTTGATATAATCACTTACATAAATGTTAAGCATATTTAAGCCTTATGAGCAGTAACTATTTTCTCAACTTCACGCTGTATCCCGCACATGGCAGTGTAGGTAGGGGGAACTAGGGAATCTAATTTTAAGACACTCCGTTTCATTTCCGACTTCTCGACAAATTTGTGCCTTGTTTTGCTTGTTTCCAGAGCAAAGAAATGATTATATTAAATATTTAACTCGAAAATATGTTTCATTTCCTCGAGTGAAGACGGGATCCGATCTTGTACTCTTGCGTTACGATATGTCTCAAGATATTTACGTAGAATACTTCCAGCTTGTACTGAGTTTATACTATTACATTCATTTATTTAATTTGGTGAGAAAACTCGCGAAGTCAAATCAGTGAAAAGTTATGAATTTCACGCAAAATGAAGAAAGACAAAAAAAATAACAAAAATAGCTACACACGTTCATAATAAAGAATAGTGTACATTTTTCCTCACGTGTAATAATGGTATAATAATTTGTAAACATCCAAGTGAAGTGGAAAAGTCTTTTATGAGAAAACTTGTACTAACTCAGTTATATAACTTTCATTATATTTATTTTTGGGAGCATTTTGGCAGGCATTTTGGGAGTTAAAAAAATTATGATAAATGATTTCTATATTTTTTAGCTAATTGATTTGAACTTGATGAACTTGCATCATCATTTGATTTATCAAATATGCCCGTCCTGTCTTTTCCTAGGTAGATATGTGAAGTTCCTAGAAATCACTATTAACACAACGTGGGGTAAATCTGATTCACACTTTATTGTACTCGCTTAGGCTGTTATTATTTAATATTGTAATATATTTTGTTAAATTATATCTTTATTCTTTAAGGGATTATTGAAAAGTGCATGTAATAAACTAATTGAATTAATATTATTTAGATTTTAAGTGATTTTTATTACATTTTCTCTAAAAAATCGCGATGTTTTTCCAACCACAATGGAGCCAAAAATAGCAATCCTCCCTAATCCCTTTACTTCCTCGGGTGTTGGAACCTTAATGGTGTTAAATGAAGAAATTAACCTATAATCCATGAATCTTGAACTGAATCTTGAATCCAAAGCTCATATTTAGATAAGATATTTAAGAGATTTTACATTATATTACTACTATGCCTTTATTATTAAAGGTCTTGTCTAATTAATTAACGAGAAAATTTAAAAAAATATAATTTGATTATTAACTTTAGATGAACAAACTTGATTATAAAAATTATATTTTTAGACATTTCTAGTTAAAAGGAAAAGTTTTTAATAATTTGTTAGATATTGTTTAGAAAATAAATATTTTTTTTAATTTCCTGGAGCCAAAATTTAAGTCGTCCTACCTACATAAAATTTCATACAATGAAAAATGTTATTATATTTTTTAAGAATGAAAATCAAACAATGCCTCTAATTCGGCGGGAATTAGTTAATGGATTTGAATTACTAAGCACTATTTTCCCAAATGATGTAGGTAACACTACCATGTGAGGTATAGAGCGTGAAATTAAAATGAAACTGTTAGTTTTAGAGAAATGTGTAGATAAATTTACAAAGATACAAACATTTACTACTATATAGAAAATATTATTCAAACGTCACCCAATTGCAATAATATCACAAACATACTGATCTAACTATTAACCTCTATTTTTGAAATCGGCCAACAAAATAATTACTTACTAACCAATATCGAAACTTTTTCTCTTATTTATATAAAACCTTACCATATTTACTACATACTATTTCTAAAGAAACACAAAATAGTTGAAATTTTTTTCAACTGTATTTTGTGCATTTAATGCACCACACCATAACATATGAGCTTTAATAAATTTCATAGTAACGTTAGTTATTTAGAGACGAGCTTTTGTCACAGCGTAGTGCCGCTTCATACCGGATAGCGGATATTGATGAAGTTAGGACAATAGCTGTCTGATAGCTGGCAGTCCAGCTGGGTTAAAGTTTAAAACAATCAAGTTATTTTATATTGTTTTATTATTTACCTTTGTATTATAGCCAAGTCATATGACATTTTATTATTTTTATTATTTAGAAATACGTATGAAAATTTGTACATACGGTATTTGGATTTGTGTCCCTTGGAAACCGTTAAAGAAGTTGTGGTTCAAATCTTTACAAATTTTCTAAATAAGTCTTTCCTAAGTGGGGATTAACACTTCAAAATTAGTAAAAAAAATCCTAGCCTGTCCATAACGCGAGGCCCAAACGTCGCCTGTAAGCGTGACAAGTTGCGGGTTCAATTTCCACTCAAGGAAATTAAATATCTACTATTTTAATTTCTTTACTATTGTAATATGGCACAGCTATTTTCGCTGTGTGATCCCGGCTTAGAATAGGATCACCCTGGTACTGATGGTGTCGTAAGAGGCGACTAAAGTACGAGTGGAATAGTCACGTTTTCAGCAATGACAACACGCATGGGCAGATTCGACCAGATTGTTACCACCCCCGGCATTTAAAACCGGCGTTAGTGGCCTTGGTCACTGCGTTTCGCATTGGGTAATGCCGGGCCCCGGTGCCCATCCACCTTACAGACCGGCAACGCTTCTGTAGCTCCTCTGGTGCTACACGGGGTCGTGGGCGGCGGTGCTCACTTACCATCAGGTGACCCGTACGCTCGTTTGCCGAGTCTTTTCCATAAAAAAAAAAAAAAAACTTGTCAAAATCTTTCTTACTTATAAGTTTGTTTTAGAGTGTAAAGTCATAGATGTTGTTGACTTAGGTCTTTTATGTAATGAAAATTAATAAATTGAATTTGGCTCACTCAAGTAATTATTGTATTATAATGAAATTCTAAATTTATCAATTATTTCTTGCTTCATAGATAATATGACAATATGACTTTTTTTTGGCAAATATCGAAGTGTGAGAACATACAACGGATAAACCTGATCATTACATCAGGTTTGATAAATCTTTTGGCTAGGGAGAGGTATCATTGTAAACTGATCTGCGAGGCTATTGAATGTTTCCCACAAGAATAGAATTTACAATGCCCTCTTATCCCCAAGAAAAGTGAAGTAAAAGAAATCATACATGATAAATTCCAAGCCATTACAATTTAAATACTTTAATTAAAAAAATAACCGGTAATAATATTATTCTAGGTTTCTATTTTTATCAATTATAATGAGATCATTTGTTTTCTTGAGGTTGTCGCAATCTAAACCTTATATTATGTATTTATATAATATTCACAAGTTTGTGTAAGAGCACAATAAATTTCTGTGGATAAAAAAGGCAGAAGAACTTACTCATGTAGTAATTTCTTCGGAAATACTAAGAGAGGTTAACGCTATATGTATTCCACTAATAGGTAAGAAGGTAGGCATATGAAATCTAGGTGAGATACTCCACGCATTGCCTGGATTTTGAGACATTGCGTATAATAGAGTAAACTTAATTCTGCACAGTGCTGCAATGGCATGGCGGCATGCCGGTGTAGGCCAGTGAGTCACCGACTGACTAAGAAAGATTTTATCTAAATTATTTACATTTATTGCTGTATTAGACAAAATGTGAACGTTTTAATGTTTAAGGTTTGCTCTCCTCCCTTCTATCTATCTCCCTTCTATCTATCTCCTTTCTATCTATTGGGGAGAGTGCGTCAGGCTGGATTTGTTTTTTCATATACATGTCACACGCTTAGTTGCAGTTTGGTAGTAACTTCCTTCCATACGCCATGCAACTGTGGAATATATTTCCTGCGGTAGTGTTACCAAGTAGGTAAGACATGGTTCCCTCAAAAAGTGGGTCTATCTCTTAAAAGCTATCAACATACCTAGCCCCTCTGGTGCTACACGCAGCGCAATCATAGCTTGTACGCTCGTTTGCTTTGTCTTATCCATAAAAAAGGTCTATAGTAAAATACTAAATTTAAAAACGTATAAAAATTTGGACGAAGCAGGATTTGAACCTGCGCCTCTTGAAAACCGTTCAAGCGCTCTGACCACTAAGCCATCCGTCCTCACCAAGCTCCGTCGAAA
>DWMZ01004007.1:0-12138 GCA_018249855.1 Eueides tales michaeli | reverse complement strand
AAGACATTCTGGTTCCCACTTTCCGCCAGATTCTGAAAGTATTGTTCTTATGAACACTTGTTACTAGCTTGTTACTAGACTGGCTTGTTACTAAAGCTAAAAAATGAAAATATCTTAAACTATATACGATATGGATCGAAAAGTCAATAGGACATGGAAACGTTTTGTATGAACTTCATTCCGCGTGCCACATAAATATGGAATAGTCTACCAGTGACAATGTTTCCAGGTTGATACGACATGAGAACCATCAAAAAGAGCATCTACCTCCAATTTAAGGGCTGGGAAGGTACCTGTAGCTCTTCTGGTATCTCACGAGCTCGTGGGCGACGGTGATCACTTCCCATCAGGTGGCCCCATCTTCACTATAAAAAAGACCCCTAAAACTTAATTTTATTAGGTTTAACTTTAAATTATTTAACGAAAATTCACGAAAATCCACACGAATTCGTTACCAAAGTAACGAGGTACGGTCCAAAACCACTAATTGTTAGCACTATAGGGTTAATACCTTTGATAGCTTTGAGGTCTATACAAATGTCTCCAGCAAATTCTACAGTGAATTGAAATGAATTCTGTAGATCGCCTTAAATATAAAATTTATATCAAATATAAACTTACTTTGATGTTATTTATAGATTTTAACTTTGCAAATTTAAATTGGCTTTACATGGCACAAGAGCACGAGCTTGTGCTCTAGTGACAACGCAAAACGCGGTGGTGAAGTCCGCAACTTAGCATGTCTCAATTTTTTTTCTTTTTCAACTTCAGGGGAGAAGTGTGAGATACTGCCTGGCATGACAAAAAAAATTGTTACAGCTAGAAAGCCGCTTCTGTAGTGCAATAGCACAATGTACAAATATAGGTCGAGTCGTAGGTTTGATGGTAATTCTGGGAAAGACAAAGAGTGGCTTTGAGTTCCGCCACACATATGAAATAACTTGAAAAGAAACACAAAAAAGTGAGGAACGGAGTGTCTTAACACTAGGTTCTCTCTACCTACGTTGCTGGAAGATACGGCCATAAGCTTAAAGCCGCTTATATTCTCAGTAAACAATAATATTTGTATGGTCATATAATACATCAATATATATACACAGAAGTTAACATTGTCTCTTCATCACCGAATTAACAAATAGGAATGTAATGTCCAGCATAAAAGAGGTTGATAATCAAAATCAAAATATTGCTTATTAAATTAGGTGTCAAAAGCACTTTTTAATCGCCAAGATACATAGATAGTGTCTGTAGTGTTACTTCTACAGGAAGTTACCACAGGCTTGGATTGCGGGGCTGCTGAGAAGAGCCGGCAAGAAATTAAGTAGCTCTCTTCACAGTTGCACTGTTTTCAAAATATAATTTACAGTAAATGTATAATCTTAATTAGTTTCAGTAAATGTATAATCTTAACAAGTGTGTGACTGTAAACATACAGGTTGTGGATTAGATTCTCACTCGAGGAAGCGAAATTATTAATATTTTTTAATTAAAATAAAATGTTTTTTTTCTTTGCTGACGGACGGTGTGGTGACACTAAATTCCCATGTTCCCTCTGCCTACCCTGCCATGTGCGGGGTACAGCGTTAATCTGAAAAAAGATTATGAAGAAGCTTCGTACTAAGTATATCATTATAATAACATTGAAATGAGTAATATTATATTTTTAAATTTTTCCGTTGTACGTTATCAGTTTAACGATTTAAAGTAAAAGTTAAAAATATATTATTAATAACCTAGTAATATATTTTAAACGTTGCAAGTCTGAAATCACTTGTGGAATTTATTTACACATACGTGTACGTGTAAGTCCCATAAAAGATTTAATAACTTTTTGAAGACAAAACTAAGAGTAATCAGTCGTGTACTTTTTTCGTTTTTTTTTTCAATTTTAAGCAGAGGGAACTTACGAACCCAGTGTTAAGACTCTCTGCTCAATTTGAACGACGGAACTAAACGCCTCGATTTGCCTTGTAACCAGAGCGAAGAAATGAAAGCATTGAAATATTTAATTTGGAAATATGAAATTCTTCATTTCATCTTCATAAACTGAAGCAAATAAAAGAAAAAGTGTTTATTATTTTTACAAAAATGTAACTGACGATATTGTGAATAACACAAGAGTCAAAGCCAAGGTTGATTTAAAAATATTATTATATTTCTATAGACGTATTATATTTCTTTTACTGATAATGCAGACAACTTGATCCAATAAATCCATAGATATTGTATTAGAAAATTGTTTTAAAAGCATATTTGAAGGCTGAAATCGTTCTTCAGCGTGGTGAAATAGCGCCTGAATGCCATAAATAGTTGTGGGTTCAATACCTGAGAACACCATACGGCGGGCGGGCGGGCATGCAGGCAGGCAGGCAGGCAGGCAGGCAGGCAAGCAGGCAGTCAAGCAAGCAAGCAAGCGAATAAGCGAATGAGCGAATGAGCGAATGAGCGAATGAGCGAATGAGCAAATGAGCGAATGAGCGAATGAACGAATGAACGAATGAACGAATGAACGAATGAGCGAATGAGCGAATGAGCGAATGAACGAATGAACGAATGAACGAATGAACGAATGAACGAATGAACGAATGAACGAATGAACGAATGAACGAATGAAAGAATGAACGAATGAACGAATGAACGAATGAACGAATGAACGAATGAACGGATGAACGAATGAACGATTGAACGGATGAAAGAATGAACGAATGAACGAATGAACGAATGAACGAATGAACGAATGAATGAGTGGGTGAATGAGTGAGTGAGTAAATGAGTGAGTGAGTGAGTGAATTAATTAATGAATTAATTAATAAATAAATAAATGAACATGGTAAACGAGTGTTGACCTACATTGTCACCACTAAGATACTTCCGTTCTCCATTTTCCACCAAAATCCGAAAGAATTGAAAAGGAACTGCGTATTTAGTAGCGGAACTCAACGCCGTGTTTGCTTCGTTACTAGAAAGCCCACAAGCCCTCAAAATATTTGTGGCTGATTTAATACTCAAAATAACACACTGTTTTATTTGTACTCTATGACCAACTAAAAAAAATGACAAAGAAGAAATGACGTAGCGTGTACTGCATTTAGACAGATATTAAGAAGTGTAAATTCAAATTCTGATAAATTTTAATAAAAATATAAGAAATTACATATAAAACTAAAAGATACATTTGAAACCTTGGCACTTGGATAATATGCTCAAGCGTATCCAATTAGACTATACGTTCTTTTTTGGTCACGGCAAATTTTTTTACAGTTGTAACAAGTTTTATTGTAAGCGCCTATGTAGAAACAATTTTACACTTTATTATGTATAAAAGAAAAAAAAATAATTATAATTTTTCTACCATCTTTGAGATATAAAGATAATGTGTTTATTAACCTATGTATGTCTGTTTGTTGCGTTGTAAAAACTGAACGGGTAGACGAAGTTGATGATTTCATACACATTTTTTTTTATTTTTTACTTATGCATAATATCAAGGCATTCATATTATCCTTTTAGTTATTCTTTTTAAATAATGTCGTAGCGGGTGGATTTCCTTCGCTCATCGTCTTGAAGTACCGATGTACTATGAGCTTCGGTGGATAATGTTGGCAGAAGTAAACACAATTTATCAAAACACTGATTTATTGTATGTAGGTACACAGCACGGAACACGGGATAGTTTCAGTGTCGTCACACCAACCGACCGCCAAAAGATAAGTCTCTCGATCACTCGATAACTGCCCTTTTATACCGGTGCATTTGAACACTAACTCCATCGAGCACCAACAGATGGCACTGGTGTTCCGAATCAGTCACAATACCATTATTTCCGATATATATATATATATATATATATATATATATATATATATATATATATATATATATATATATATATATATATATATATATATATATATATATATATATATATATATATATATATAAATGGAAAGTAATTATAATTATTAAATACATTTGAAATAAGAGCTGAGACCGTCAGGGCTTAGAGACACAAGCATGTGACTGTAAACGAAATGATTGGATTCGATTCTCATTCGAGTGTATAAAATATTTAATATTTTCGCTCTAGCATCGAGGCAAAGCGCAGTGTTGAATTCCGCCATTTGCAATGCCTCAATAGTTTTGCGGAAAGTGGCGAACGAAAGTGTCCTAATGGAAACAGAATAAATATCCGTTCTAGGTTCCCAAGTTCCCCTTTCCTACTCTCCTGCGAATAACGGGATGCAGTATGAAACTAAAAGAACATAATAGTTACTCTAAATACCAAATATAACTAGTAAATCAATCCAAGTTGAAGAACAACAGAAAGAACGGTTACAAAGTCTCGATCACGTGGGACTCTGTACAAAAACTTTGAATCCCAAAGTCAAACTGGATCAAGAACTGTCTTCTCATTTCGATAAAATATAGGTCAAAGCTTACTTTAGTCCGATCAGTTCCCTTAGCTTATAGTTGGTTTGTTTGTACTCTTCTTTCTTCATGTATCCCGCATATGACAGTGTAGTCAGAGGGAACTTGGGAATTTAGTGTTAAGATACTCCGTTTCGAACCCTACTTTCTGCTGAATTCGCGTGTTGAGTAGTGGAACTCAATGCAGCGCTTTGCTGCATTTTTATGTATTGGTTTTTATGTATATGAACTGAAAGTGATAATTAATCAGTGGATCTATATTTATCCATCATTATAGAAAAATAATTATAGTTCTTCTTTTATTCCAAAGTTTTTTCTATTTTGTTTCTTAGCTTTACACTGTATTGCGGGCAACGAATTGAAGGATTTACAAGAGGAACCTGGGAACTAACTACCCATCCGTGTTCGCGTCCGTTCCCACTTTCCGCCGATAGGCATAATGTGTTGAGTGACTGAACTCAATGGCGCGCTTTATCTTGTTACCAGAACGAAATAATTAAAGTATTAAATTTAATTCCGGTTGATGCCAGTCGTAGCGTAGGGGCAGAAGCAAATAAGTGTTATAGGTCGGGGGTTCCAAAACACTTTTGCATCAAACATTGTCTTCCTACATACTTTTATGAGTTGAAAATCTCTTTAAAACAGCTAATACAACTTCAGCCTGTATTTTTTCCACAAAACCAGGCCAGCTTCATTTTGATGTTTAGAAATCTCCATTACGAAGTGTTTTATACCAATGTATCTACATTTTGTTTTCTAAGTGAAATTATGTTTTTATTTCAGTTACTGTTGATTGTAAACGCCACAGCTGTGGATTCAATTTCTACTCGAAGACATGAAATATTATATATTTTCTTTTTTGGCTCCGATCCATAAAGAATGACAAGCGCGGCGTTGAGTTCCGCCACACAACAGGCAATGCCAATTAAATTCAGTTGAAAATTGCTAACGATAGAGTGTCGTAACACTAGGTTGGCAAGTTTTCCCTGCGTACCCCCTCCACTATCACTTGATGGATGTGCGAGATACGGCGTGAAGTGATGTTAATTTGTATGCACTTGCGGGTTCGAGTCCCACTCGGTGGAATGTCTTTTTTATTTCCTCGTTTTGATAACAAGATAAAGCAGGCGTTGGTTCTATCGTTCACCGCGCGTCGCGAAATTGGGCCGATATAAACAATTTAAATTACTTTCTTTACAAAATACAAATATTAAGATAATTCACATAAGTGAGGGCTGTCGTTGCGCAGGAACTCACGTTTGGTAGGTTATGTGACTGAAAATGTGATATGTTGTGGGCTCGACGAAATGAAGTTTTTAATATTTCCATATTAAATATAAAATATTTTCATTTCTTCATTTTGGTAACAAGACGGTACTCATTACGCATTGCCTTTAATAAAAAAATATGATTCTTTATACTTAGTTATTTTTAAGAAAAAAATATGGTAACTTTAACGGATAATGCTAATATTCGTATATAAATATAAAAATAAAAACATTTGCATTTTATACCTAAAAAGTTAATATTTTTTAAAATAACAAGCGGTTTCTACAAAGAGTTTTCATACAAATGGGAGTAAATGCCTACAATAGATTTGATAAATAACTTAAGTTCTCGCTTGATGGTTACGCCACCTGTTCATATTTTGCAAGATCATATGTCCAAGAAGCAGGTAGTTTCGATTTTCTAAATCAATCATATTTTCTACGAGCTTACTACCCTACTATTAGTACTCGCCTACCACAGTCGCAAGAAGACCGCGAAGGGAACTGGTGTTATAGTCAAGTGTGAGACCTTTAATAACCGCATCCGCGCCGCACCTTTTCGCAAACACAGTTTTAAAAGTAAGAACTATATCAAGAAACTATTTAATTGTGATATTTCTAAGAACATTTTTATTAAATTCATCGTGCCCGTGTACACGTGGTCATGCCAGTTAGCGAAGGCGACGCCATCTTCCACGCCACCAAAGATCAAGAAGCCTTTGGACTGGTGAACAACGTCAAGAAGCCATCAACAGGTAGGCGAGTCTAACTATTCTAAAGCTCGTATCTTTTCAAATTCATATTTAATCCAGTAATCCTCACAGTCTACTAATATTAAAAATTGCAGTATCACTCGAGACCGTTCTCTTTTAATTATTAAAGCATAATATTTATTTTTACTTAGAGACCTATTTATGAATGTTTATTTTATGTTTTAATTAAAATCTTGTGTTTATATTATGTGAAAGCCGTCGCCCGTAACTGTGCTTACTTAGGCTTTAAGAGGACAAATGGAAATTCAACAAATCCTGACATTTCCGTTTAGTTCCTTACTTATTTATATGCCAAATTTCTACACTGTATCATCCGTAGCGTATTAGAGATCTTTGAAATGATTTAAAATAGTATGTTTTACACTCTGTATCACGTCTGTTTTATTTTTAACTCTGAAAGAACTTTGTCCTTCATATTTCTCCAAGACAGAATTGTACCCACAACATATGATGCGATAAAAGAGCGTAGAAATATTCATTGTTTTAATCCACTTAAACAAGTGGGGCAAGGATCGTTAGTTTACATTGTTGTTGACTATAGCTTCAATACAGTCACATTTCTACACAGGGAGGTTATTTGATATATATTTTAATAGTATTATTGTATAGATATCAATACAAAACTTTACTTTAGATTGAAATTCTACAATAGACAGATAGGTCGTTTCATCACGGCGCGGCGTTTAGTTCCACCAGATATAGCGCAATACCTCAAAGCTGGAAAGTAGTTGTTTTTTATTTTACGATCAGTAAGACTTTTCGTAATGGCTTAAACCTTAAGTTCCTTTTATTCGATTAATTTAAAGGATGTGTTAAATATGTCGTGGTATATGAGTACAAGTATACGTCTGTATACGTGATAGATTGTGAGTTCGATCCCCATACGAGGATTTTCATTTCTTTCCTCTAGTAACTAGGCAGAGCGCAACGTTAAGTTCCGCCACCCAATATGCAATGCCTCCAGCGTTCAGAAAATAAGAATACTAGGTTCCCATGTTCCTCAACCTTCCCTGCTATGTGCGGGATGCAGCGTGATACTTTAAACTTTTAAATAAAGCATTGAAGCTATTGTATGGCAGTCGAAGTATAATTGACAGTAATTCTGGTAGCATTGAGAAGAGAAATATTACGATTAGATCTAGTGGCAAGTGTTAAAAAATCCGCCGCGTGGGAACTGAACCCACAAACATCTTTTACTCGAATTATTTAACACTAATTCAATTTACTAAAACAATGGGGACAAGGATCGCTGACCTCCATTATGTTAAACGTTACATTCCTACCTGTTAATTCTGTGACAACGTCTCTGACAATGTGAACTTCTATGAAAATGTAACCTTTTCAATGGAAGGTAGGTACTAATATACATATGAAAATATAGATACTACAGTTTGTTGGTAAAATGCGGAGTTTCACTTGTTTTCTCATATAGTAGGGTAAGCAGTGAGACCCTAATATGATGACAAACTGTTCCCCACTCTCAGTCAATTTTTCGTGAGTGAGGAAATGGAAACAATTCATCCTCCCGAGTGGGATGTGAACCCAGATTTGTATCGTTTACAGCATATGCTGTGTTGGTGCACCATAACGGCCACTGCTACTTTTTTGTTTATTGAAAATAAATATATTCGAGGTCAGTGATGCAGGTAAATACCATGTAACTGTTATAGCGACAGGTTGTGGGGTGCGATCCCACTCGAGGAAATTAAATATTTAATATTTTTATTTTCGTTTCGACGAAAAGTGGAGAGCGGAACAGAGTATCGAAACACTAGGTTCTCAATTCCCTCTGCCTACCCGGCCATGTGCGGGATGTAGCGTGAAATTAAAAAAAGTCATAATGAAGGGGAAAACATTACTATTAATTAAAATGATAATGTAAATGTGTAGCTTGTTGTCTTCTAACCAGAGCGACTAAATGAAAATGAATATAATATTGTATGTTTATTTGTGGTTTGTGTGGCGTAGCACCTGAGTATAAGTAACATTCATTCCCCTAAAAGAGAATCAAACCCAGGATCATCAAGTTTACAGTCAGTTGCTCCGCCACTATGCCACAATAGACACAAATAAACAAATAAAACCGCTTTAATATTTGATTTGTGCTTATCAATAGCCATTTAAGCTTGAGTACAAAGCTTTCAGCGTCCTCATATTTCGATTTTACATGCGGTTCTATCAGTAAGGTCAAAACGAAATAAGTTCTCACGTCATTATTATTATTATTAAAGTATCGCGCTGTATCCCGTACATGTAGAACTTCGTACAGGGCAGGATAATCTTGGTAACATAGTGTAGTAATAAAGACATTCCGTTCCGTGCCCCACTTTCCAATAAATTTGAGACATTGCGTGTTGAGTGGTGAAACTCAACGCCGCACTTTGCCTTTTTACCAGAGCCAAGAGATGAAAACATTAAATATTTAATTTGAAATATTAAATAATCCATTTCTTAGGGTAGGAATCGAGCCCACAAGCTGTTATGTTTACAGTCACACGCTTGTGCTCCTGTGCCACGACAGGCCTCGAAGTTCTCACGCTTATTCTACATTTGTTACTTTGCTCTGTCGTTCGTACTGCAACGTTATAGCTTTCATATAAATAGCCTTATAGCTTTAGCTTGTTTTGTGCCTTTCTCGATAAATAGGCTATCCAATATAAAGATATATGTTTAAATCGACCCAGTAATTCTCTATAGTACTGTGTTTAACCAACCTCTTTGTAATATTGTAGTTTATTTAGAGGAACCTCGTGACTTCACCCGTATGAACTATTTGACTATTAAGCCATAGCATATATTAATTTAAAAGCTTTGAAGGTGTTAAATCGATTGATTTAAAACAAAAAAAATATAATCGTCAATTTTTATTAATAATAATTTTTTGTCCTTTCTTATATAATCTAATGTATTCTCGAACATTATTATCACATTTCGATACTATAGAATTATTAACAGTATCAGAAGCTACATACACCGCAATCGATACTATAGCGGTTTCATTATTATACACTAGCTATATACGTGATTTTACAGGTTAAAACAAAGATAAAAGAGACTAGAATTTTAGAGCACAAACGTGTAAATTTAAACAGGATATGTTGTGGACTCGATGATCCCCCCCCCCCCCCCCCCCCTTCATGTCTTCGCTCTGGTAACAAAACAGCGCGAGAAATGTCGTCCAACTTATGATTAATACTGGTAATCTTGGTTGTTTGCTTCAGGCCATTTCCATTAAAGTAGGGTAGGTGGGGGAAACTTATGTTAAAAAATACGTTCCTTTCTGGCAAATTTCCCATATATTTCTTATTCATTGATGCAACTTAACACCGAACTTTGCCTCGTTATCGGGGTGAGAAGATAAAAAAGGAACCCTTAAAAAGCTTATTATTTTTTTACATTTACTACGTAATATTTTAAAATGAGCAACTGTTGAGTTTCTGGCCGGCTCTTCTCAGCAGACCCGCCTTCCGAGCCGGTGGTAGCTTCCTGTAGGACTGACACTACAGACATTTACATATATTTTTACAGTGGCACGCTTGTACGCTTGCACCACGACAAGCCTTTATTAAATAACTAAATATTCTAATAACATTATAATTAGGCTACAGATGTACAATAAACGCTTAATCCTTAAAAAGTAACGAAGTGCCGTTCCTCACTCTCCGCAAAATTCTAGAGGCATTGCATATTGATTCGTGGAACTCAACGCCGCGATGTGCCTCGTTACCCGAGCGATGAAATGCAGATATAAAATAAATCACTTGGCGGAATGGAAATTAAACCCACAACGTATATCGTTTCTTTCTTTCCTAAACTAAATTTCATACATAAGACATTATTATATTAACATATTAAAAACCAATTTAAGCTCACTTATAAACACTAAGTTGAACAAAACAAGTAAAATCACTTTATTCCCTTATTTCTAAAACACACCACACGAAAGTATAAAACTAGAGGTGACGTGTTATAAATAAAAGATTCCTTATATCAACTGTTAGAACGTTTTCTACATACTGACTATCCTGGCTATAGTTTAATTCGATAGCGTATTTCTTTAAGGTCTAACTGATGAAAGATCGCTAAATTTTTCCAATGGTCGCGATGTTACAAGTAATTTCCGTTTGGGGCAGAAAGGGTCTATTAAAATAGGAATTTATCACATCGTTTGAATAAATATTAAATAAATAGAAATAGACTAGGGCTATGTAAGAAATATTAATATGTATTTATTTATATACTAGCAACGCGCTTGCGGCTTCGCACGTATACATAATTATTTACTTACAGATCTGGATAGAACTGGACATTATGTTTATATAGAAAAATCGGCGAAGTGTAAGTTAGACTATCACATGAAAGGCTTCGTACCATTACATATAAAACGGCAAAAAAATACTCTAGTTGCATGCGAGACCTCTTATTTATTTTAACCAATTTTTTAGTGTTTATTTTTATAGTAACAACAAAAATACATCATTTGTAACAAAAAAATCAGCTGTTTTACTATGACAAACTGACAGTGGAGTCTTAGTCTCTCTTATTGTTAGGGACCTTGGAAACAATTATTTTTTCAACCAATTTAATAATACCATTTCTTACAGCAATTTAGTCGAATAAAGTACATAATATTGATATCCGCCACTCAACACGCAATACCTCAAATTCGGCGGAAACTGGAAAACAGAACGGGGAGTGTCTTAATACAAGGTTTCTCTTTCTTCTTTCCCTCTGCCTATCCTGCCTAGTGTGGGATACAGCTTGAACATAAGAACACGAAGTATATGTTAATAATGTGGAAAATAAGAATAAATTTATTCCCCCAGGTTCTATCTTTGTACTAAGACGCAGTTTCAGTGCGACAATGTTACTAAGATTTACTTCATTTTTTATTCATAGCCGTAATAAAATTCATTCCGTAATTAAAACGTTTGATTCTTCGACTTTGACTCTGGGGTATTATATTTTAATTATCATATTCTTGGGTGTCTTAGACTGATAAAACCTCTATCACAAGGGAACAATATTGATGCTGCCTATTTTGTCATCTTACTGTTTACCTAATACCATTTAAATGCTAAAACATTTTTCAAGAGTTATTTTGAATTTTAAATGAATCGTATAAATTAACATTAATTATTCAAAACCTCAGTTCTCAGAGCATTATCATGTTGAAGTGACATACATATCTAATGATATAGATGTCTAAATTAATAATATAATGTATATATTCTACAATTAGAACTGTCGTAGCCGAGAGACATAAGCCTACGACTGTAAATGAGACGTGAATGTAACGATTGTCTACGCTGCCTCGTGCGGGAAACAGCGTGAAGTTAAGAAATGGAAAAAAATAATATTTACTCAGCTTCACGCTGTATCCCGCACATGGCGGGGTAGGAAGCAGGTAGACAGACAACACTTGGGAACTTAGTGATAAGACACTCCGTTTCGTTATCCACTTTCCAGCAAATTAGAGGCATTGCGTGTTGAGTGGCGATGATACAACCCGAAATGCTAAATAATATAAGCATTTTCTACTCTATGACACTTTAACATACAATATAGAAATATTAAAAGTGACAAGCGCAATTTAGAACTTGCACGTTAATATTTTTACTTAGACTGTAAACGCGGCTTATTTATATAGTTCAATTCTCATTTGGAAT
>DWMZ01004006.1:0-12139 GCA_018249855.1 Eueides tales michaeli | reverse complement strand
AATCCACCTCCATTCTCTTCATCATTATGCAAAGAAGAATAAAGTGCTGAAAGTAGTTAAAATTCAGGTGATTTTCACAAAAAAAAAACGATCTTTACGCGGGCGAAGCCGCGGGAAGCCGCTAGTTAAAGAATAAAATTCATATCATAAAAATAAATTTAGTATATGCAAGCACTACCTTTACGATAGTAAGTTAAAAACAAACGCTTTACTGCAAAAAGTATAAAATAAAGAAATAATAATTGGCTTCCGCGAATATTTAAATAACACGTATTTTGTATAACATATTATAAATGTTTTGTATGTAAATATAAAAAACTAAATTAAGGTAAGAAAAGAAATTGTTTGGGAATGGTTGATCCATTGAAATGTTTAGGGTTTAGTGTGCGTTTTATTCTGAATGTGTGGGAGGGAGAGAATGATCCTGGTCCCCCGACTATCTAGCAAAATAGCGACTAAGTATTTCAATCTGTACTTATATGGTAGAAAATTTATAATCTACATCGATTATAGACCATTAACGTGGATAATGTCCCTTAAGGATCCTAATTCAAAACTTACACGTTGACGTCTTAAATTCGAAGAATACGATTTTACAATTATTTATAAAAGAGGTAATGCTGACGTATTATCACGAGTAGTATTAAATAATCAGGAAACAGAGCAAGTAATTAGTATTGATTCACAAAATAATCAAATAAATGGCCTAATTCTAGATAACATTTTAGAAAAAAAATTGTCTACAGCGAACGTAGACCCGCTACATCCGTACGCGCAACATCTACGTAATTCGTAGAACAACAAACGTTACAAGCGTCTACGTCACAGACAGCTACGTCACCAGATTACGACATAGATATCCGTACGTTACTAGATATGCCATTAGCACCTGAAAATAATAATGATTTAAATAATGCAACTAATCAACATACGAGTATAACATGAGTTTTATATCTGGATCATCACTGGAGTCATCTGGTTCACTGGATTCAGTGGAGTAGTTGAACCCGTAGATAATCATAATGGCGTAATGGTCATAAAATAAGCTACTGTACATCATCAGGTGGATACATAGTATTTAATATGCATTTACAATATTTCACATTTAAGGGAAACTTACTCGTATATAAAGGCAAATAGGTTATATTATACTTTAAAATTTAAGGATCAGAATAGTGTTAACTATCCTGAAGTGGAAGTATGTAAGAAATAAGTAGATTTTATGATTAATACTATTGAAAGTAAGTTAGTATACCTACTACTAGGATCTAAGATTGTAGGTTTAAAAAGAACATATTTACCGAGAAATAAACAAGAAAAAATTATTGGTTTGGGCTTAGTAATTAAGGCAGCAAATTACCAGCAATCTCGGACGCGGATCGTTTCGAAAGTAAAATTAAAATATTAAAACAAAATAATATAGATAATATTAAAAATCAAAAAGAAACTATTAGCATCATGCAAGAGTTCATGAATGAATTTAAATTAGAAATATTGCAAATTGAAAATAATCAAAATAAGTTATCACTTTTGATAGAACAATATGATTAAACCAAAGAATAAATACTATGAATTAATATGTTCAAATAGTGTATGCAACAACTTTATGAAAAAATTACAATCCTAGAAAATGGTATTACATTTTCACACTTAGGCGTATTACATCCTTGTGTTATTGATCCTAATTATTTTTTAGAATAATTGATGAAAATACAAAAGGAGATTAAATAAAAGTTACCGTTTGTCCATAATATAGCAAATATTCATCTAACAGAAAAAAACACGACTAATAAAGGATTAGATATGAAAGTTTAAATTTTATATTAGAAATTCCTTTAATATCAATGCACCCCTATAACTTGCTGCACTTATATTATATTCCTAATGATAACAATATAACCTTAATTCCAAAAAACCTTATCCTTATTTTGGGAAATAACGAATTTGCATACCCCAACAAACCTTTTGTAAATATAACAAATGATGATGTTATATGCAAACATTTAGAATGGTAATCGCTCCATGATTCAAGATTGCGTCGCGCAATTAATACAACATAGAAAACCTCATAATTGTACATATGCAAAGGTATCATTTAATGATAGTATTATTAAACAAATTCAAGAAAATAGTTGGATTATAATTATGAGACATCAAGACGTAATTAAAAAGGTCTTGAAGTTCGATATGAAAGATATAGCGGAATTTCACTTATTACCATTACAAATAAATGTAACGTCTTAATATTTAAAAAAATTCTGAAAACTCATAACAAATATTTGAATATAAAGGAAACCATACCATTACCTAAAATATATGAAGCCATAAAAAGTTCTTCTATGAATTTCTCTGTGGAGATACAGGATATACAACTAGATCAATGAAATAAAATTATTCAAAAACGAAAGGCCATAAAGTTTCATATAGAATTGCCTTTAATAACTTCTAAACCGAGTTGGTCCTCAGTAAGCTTGTATATCATCATCATTGCATCAGCCTGTATCAGCGCAACCTACATCTGCTGTAAGTGAAAACGTGCAGGATCAGCACAGCATTAATCGGAAGAACTCCAGTTGCAATTGACGAAGCCTTCGCAGCCAACGCCTTCGGTGCGCTTGTTACTTAAGGGGGGAGGAGTTACGTTCCCATAACAACACGGTCCTATAACCGTTAAGTGTAGTGTTCGGTGAAGTGATTAATATAAACAGAATGTAATGGTTTCTGTCCCTATTCAAATTATTGAATAGTAATTATAATAAGCAGTTTTAAGAAATTGTTATTGCACCGTACCCATCGCCATCTTCCTCGCAGAGTTATAAATTAAGAAACATTGTTAATATTAAGTCAGTTGTAAGCTACTAGTTGTACTGATAGGTCATAGTGATTAAATAAAGGTTTTTTAACCCACTTAACTCGCCCAAAAAAAGCGTTGTTCACACGTTTTCGTTTAATAAAAATGTATAACAATTCTATTTTCCATTTTACGATAAAAATACGTACATAGAAAGTTGGAGACATTTTAATTTGATAAAAATAATAATTAATAGGATTTTCTATAGAGTTGCTAGTACATGAGAAATATTGCTAAAACCTTTGACACCCCTTCTTGCAAGGTATAAGGGTGGCCATCCCACTTCAACTTAAACTTATACTGACCCTTTTACATTAAAAAGTAAAATGATTTATTATTTGTGTTATAGTTTCGCTAGAATATCTCTATCTATTATACAAATTAATTCCCACGATCATAATATCATTAGCATATACTTCACTGGAACGCATGTTACAATTTGTATGCCAACTATTATCATATATTACTTATACGGGCATTATGGCCGTTTAAGCATGGGGAAGCTTCGCTGCCGTATAATGAATTGTTTATCTATTACTTCTCTAGATCAGGCATGATTATTAATCAAAGAAGGCTAGATATTACATCAGATTTTTTGTTTCACATTTCGATGGAACTCACTGTACCTGTGATCAGACTTACCATAGGCAGGTTATATAGGCTTATATAATCTCACAGGCAAAGCTACACTAGATATGCCTTAAATTATGTAATTTATTAGATATTTATCTATGAATGGACAATGCTCCTAAGAAGGCTCCTAAGAACATAAGCTACAGTACAATTCATGGGACAGGGTGTACGCTTCTACAATAGGATCCCAGAAAACGTCCGAGAATTTTCTATTTCACAATTTAAAAAAGTTGTGTAAAGACGTTTGTGTGTTATAGGTTATTATCAAGTTAACGACTTTATAAATGATAACACGCCTTGGGAATAAAAATGTAAAATTTTGGTTAAAAAAAGAGATATGTCCCGCTGAGTTTCTTTCGCCGGTTCTTATCAGGTCTGAGGCAGTAACTTTAGTGAACTGGTGGTAAATTCAAAAAACGAAGTTTGTAACTTCTTATTTTGAATTAAAATATTTGGATTTGATTAGTATATATATATATATATATATATATATATATATATATATATATATATATATATATATATATATATATATATATATATATATATATATATATTTCTTACATGGTGTGCCTTGTATTTACTTTCCAAATGTATATCTTAGTTGTGATTAGATAAATCGTGGGTATGGACTCGAACAAATTTAGTAGAAATAAATAAAATTAGAAGATCTATTGACGCACAATTTGTGTTTGGTTGTTATAAGCGAATAAATATATAACTAGTACAACAACACTTAGTTCGTCGCTATCCGCCGGAATGCTCTTGCAATCTACCACAATAGATTTCATAAATGAAATTTATCGAACATAATACTTATAAAGTTATCGGCATTGAGCTTTGCCACTCTACACGCAATGCCTCATATTGGATGGAAAGTGTGAACGGAACGGAGAGTCTTAACATTAGATTCCCAAGTTCAAGGTACCGCCATATGCGGAAGACAATGCGAAGATGAAATTAATGAAGGAAAGAAAAATATTTATAGAATAAATAAATACTAGATATGCTAACGAATTTAAGCGTTTGTTCCAATAGGTCGAAACTTACAATTGAAATAACATCTCCGATGGTTTCGTTGGTTCTGTCTCCTTTAAATCGGAGTCTGCACTACGGTTGCTGCGGTCAGCGCGTACAAACAAGTTTGAGTTTGCTCTTGTGCGTAGAGAATGTCCCTGTACATGCCCATAGGTTAATTAGGTACTCCATAATTTGATAATTTTTACGTAAAGAAAACTGTACAGTGACTTGGTTTCTTTTACAGCGTAACTCCCCTGGTGTTACACAAGGCCGTGGGTAGTAGTGATCACTCAGGTGACCTGCACGCTCAATTGCCTTTTCCATAAAAAAAAAACTTATTAAGTATTTTTTTTTTATATAAATAATATTTAAATAAATAACCTTATTACAGGTTTTTATAAAAATTTAAATAAATAATATTTAAATAAATAACCTTATTACAGGTATTTAATTAGAGATACATAAAAAAAAACAACTGGAGACATGACAATCTTTCTTACAACCCCCTTTTTAATGTCTTTGTTGAGTTACATGGAACGCGGTATTGTAAAACAATGTAATAGATGAGACAAAACATGATGACGAAAGCTAAAACTCTCTCCCTTTCATTTTTTTCTTCTACTCGAAAAACTGTCATAGTGGAAATACGTGTAAAAGTGATTATAACTAATTTAATAAACATATTATTATTGAGTATAGTACTTTTTTATATTTAATATCCTTCTGGTTATGGGCCTAGTTACGTAATCAGATTGGATAAAAGTATACACAAGAAGTTATCACTGGCATAAGCAAAAAGCGCGCGGGACGTCGTGCGCTTGGCTTGGCATGGCGTGGCTTGGAGGTTAGAAATTTGCCGGGAAGGAATTACTTGTTCTTGGTTTGGAACAAGGCAGGAGGCGAGTGAAGTGAGGTTAAGAAAATATTGTATTTACACGAAAATGGAACAATAAAATTGGAAGGTTGCAAGAACTGGAGACTACAGTTTTGCTGCGAGGCCAGGGCTTGTACGATATAGTAAATGGAATTACGATAAAACCTAAAAATATCAGTGACCATACTCGATGGGAAACTCAGGATGCAAAAGCCCAGACATTGCTGGTCACAAGGATGTCAGAAGAAGACTTGGTACATATTTTATCATGCGAAACCTCGGCTGAAATGTGGCGTAAATTACTAAGCGTCTATGAACAAAAGACGACGACTTCAGAGACGAGCATTCATATAGTTCAGCAAAGATTTTTTCAATTCAAATTCGAAGAAGGTGCCGAGATGTCTATTTTCTTGTCAAACATACAGGAAATGCAAAATCTTAAACTGCTTGGTGAATCTATATCGGATAAGTTCGTAGTAACGAAAGTGTTCATGTCGTTACCAGATCGATATAAACATTTTGTGTCTGCCTGAGAATCAGCACCTGACGACAAGCAGACCTCCGATAATTTAGTCGCCAGGTTGTTGATAGAAGAGGAAAGAATAAATGAGAAAAACGGGGATGAAAGTGCACAATCATCTTTGACATGTATTCGTTGCCAAGAAAAACTTTAAGAAAAAAATAGTGAAGTGTTACAAATGTAATAAATTAGGGCATTATCAAAATGAATATAGGTATAATAAAAGTGCAAGCTCGAACAATTCTCACAACAACAACAAAGATAGTCGGTACAAGTAGAGGTGCTATTATTGTAATAAAGTTGGACATGTGATAGTTAGCGATAGTTTTCGTAAAACTCAGTGGCTAGTAGATTCTGTTGCTAGCGAACATATGTGCTGCGATCATAAACTTTTTTCGTCGTATGCAAGTATTACAAGCAAAATGGTGATAGTAGGTAATGGAATGCAGATTAGTGCCGAAGGATGCGGAAAGGTGGCGTTAGAAGTATGGAACATGTCGAAATAGATTCATACGACAACGTCCTCTACGTCCCTAAAAATGAACCTGTTATCTGTCAATCGTATCACGAGTAGAGGTTATGTTTTGATAACGAACTGGAATAGTTGCGAATTTTACGACAAATACAACAAAATTGTAGCAGTTGCACAGCGAAGCGGTAATTTGTATAAGTTGGGCTGTCAATATAATACAAATTGCTCAGTTAATGCTGCAGAAGTTACTCACGGAGATTTGCATTCATGGCATGAAAGGTTAGCCCATCAAAACATACAATATGTAAAGGATATATTGAAGAAAACAACGTCAATATACATGTGAATGATTCAATGAAATGTTGCTTGCTTGAAGGGTAAAATTCACCGTTTGCCCTATCCTACAAGTAATAATGTGAAACTTGTGAAATAATTCACGCAGACCTGCGGGTCGATGAATGAGACGTCAGTCAGAGGTTTAAAATACTTTGTTGTATTTAAAGATAACTACTCGAAGTACAGGATAGTTTACTTTGTGAAAAATAAAGAAGAAATTAAGAATTGTATAAGAAACTTTATTGTTCAGGTGGAAAATGAAACAGGAAATACAATTAAAATATTCCGAAGTGACAATGGAACAGAATTCTTGAACAAAGAGGTCCAGGAAATGTTCCAACTAAAAGGTATTATTCACCAAACAACTGTTCTTTATACCCCAGAGCAGAATGGTAATGCTGAAAGGGAAAATAAGACACTGGTTGAGGTTGCTCGAACAATGCTATGTGCCAAGGACCTACTAAAGAAATTATGGTCGGAAGCAATCAATACTGCAGCCTATATTACAAACAGAACTGGTAAAAGCAGTGTTCCAACAAAAAACTCCCTATGAATTGTGGTTCAATAAAACATATGATATAAATAAGCAGTACTATTTTTGTCCATATACCAAAATTACAGAGGAAGAAGTGGGACGCAAAAGGAAAAATAGGCATCTTTGTGGAATATGGAGAAACTACAAAGGGATATAGACTATATTTCCCTTGCAGTATCAGTGTTGAAACCAGAAGAGATATTGTTTTCCTGGAAAAGAATCAGAATGATGTCGGAAAGTTGAACAGCAACCTAAATGATCTACCTATACAGTTATCAACCAGTGAAGCCAGTGAAATATAAGAGCAAAGTAAAGAAACATGTGTAAATTCTCCAGAAGACAGTTATTAAGAAGTCAGAAGTGGTACTGAAAGTGATGAAAGTATGTATAAACCAATTGAAAGCGGAGATTAAAGTGGCAACGATACAACCTCCAGACGGCAAGGCACTCGTGTAAGGAAGCAGACTGCATTTTATGAATGTCACAACGCTTTATTGATTGAGAGTGAGCCTAAGACATTTAAAGAAGCCATGAATAGTCCAGACTCTTGTAAGTGGCAAGAAACAATATAAAATTAATTACAAACTCTTAAGGAAAATAACACATGGGATATTTGTAAGTTGGCTGATAATACTAAAGTTTTAAGTAGTAAATAGATGTTTAAGATTAAAAGTAATAATAATACTTTGCAATATAAAGCTAGGTTGGTAGCTCGGGCGTTCGAGCAACATGTTATATTAGATTTTAATGATGTTTATGGTCCTGTAGCAAAATTGTCTACATTCAGATTATTTTTAGTAGTAGCAACAAAACTAAACTTACCAGTCTCACAAATGGATGTAACAGGTGCTTTTTTGTATGATGATATAGAGGAAAATGTTTTTTTAAAATAACCTGATGGGGTATATAATAATAGTGAAAATATTGTAAGGTTAAATAATTCTCTATATGGCCTTACAAAATCTCCAAAATACTGGAATAAAAAATTTAATTCTGTTATGATTAGCGAAGGCTATAAAAGATCTCAGTGTGATTCATGTCTTTATTCAAATGATAAACAACAAATATATTATGTAAAAAATTATGTCGACGATTTACTAGTTTTTGGATTTGATGCAAGTTAAGTATGTGAATTTAAGTTAATGCTAAATAGGGAATTTAAAATGAAAGATTTTAGGTTAGCGTCAGATTTTCTGGAAAAATATTAAACAATTTAAATAATGGGGTAACAGAATTATGTCAAAAAACATATCTAGAAAATTTCTTGAATAGATTTAATATGCATAATTGTGAGCCTATAAGTACACCCATGGATCAAAATTTTAATACTAATATATTACAAAATGAATATATAGTAGATAAAAAACTGAAACATTGTGTAGACAGATTATTGGATGGCTGATGGATGGCTGATGTATATCAGGCACTCGGTTTGACCTATGTGTGGCAGTATCGGTACTGAGTAGATTCCAAGATCGAGCTAATGAAAGTTTATTAATAGCCTTAAAAAGAGTTTTAAGATACATCAAACATACAATAAACTATAAGCTCATATATAAATGTAATAATGAAACACTATTGGGTTATTGTAATGCTGATTGGGGTGGAGAAGTTCGGGGTAGGAAGTCTACAACTTGGTACTGTTTTTTATTTTCTAATTGTCTTATATCTTGGTGTTCTAAGAGAAAAAGTACTGTAAGCATATCGTCTACTGAAGCAGAGTATGTGGCGATGAGCATGGCGTCAAGTGAAGCTAGTTGGTTGATTAACATGCTTAATGATTTTAACATTCCTAATGTATGTCCAGTTACAATATTATGTGACAATCAGTCAGCCAGTCAGGTTAGCAAATACTACTACTGTAAAAAGACTAAAGCATATAGATATAAAACATCACTATATAAGAGAATTAATTTTGCATGGAAAAAGAAATATAAAATACATATCTACCACTGAACAAGTGGCAGACATGTACACAAAGCCGTTAAAAAAGGAGTTGTTGTTAAAATTTATACAAAAATGTGTGGTCTTATGTAAAATATATATAATATCTTACCTGTTTTGTTAATGCTATGTATAAGTGAAATAGTTAGTTCCAAAAGTATATTAGTTCTAAAAGTATGTATGTAGTATAGGGTGTTGAGTTAAATGGAACGCGTTATTGTAAAACAATGTAATAGATGAGACAAAACATGACGACGTAAGCTATTACTCTCTCCCTTCTATCACTTTTACACATATTTCCACCATGACAGTTCTTCTACTCGAAAAACTGTCATGGTGGAAATATGTGTTAAAGTGATTATAACTAATTTAATAAACACATTATTATTGATATACTACTTTTTAATATATAACATCCTTCTGTTTTCTTTGAGGCTTTCGGCTTCAGACAAGGAGAATTGGCATGGTGATAGTATGAAAGAATCACAGAAAAGACCTTTTTGAATTCTCAATTATGTTTTAAAAATCGTAAATAGCATTTTCTTATTTACTTTAATAAAGAGATTAATGTGATTTATAATCAAATAAAAGCTTAAAAAAGCATGGTCAGCCATTTTAAACGAAACATCAGTCAAAGCAAATGACGTCACGTCTACACAATAATCTTGTCAAAGGATGTTCATACAAAAGAAATCGATATTTTTTCGATGTAATATATCGAACTGTTATAACGATACTTTGCGATATATCGAACAAATATATCGATATTTTTAAAATATCAGCTAAATTAACACTAATAAATACGAGCCTTCCTCGTAATTTGCGAACTTATTTAATTTTTCAACAACAGTAATTATATTTGTGTTTTTAAACACTTTTAAGTGACAACAAATCATCAACGAAGATGGAGCCAGGCTTTATTAAAGCAGATAGTGCTAATTTGCCTAAGATAGATTTGTTGATGATGGTAGAATTTTCAGCATCAAATAAGGACATCTGCTTATCAGAATTTCGAAATGTGAAAACATCCCAGTAAGTATATAATAATACTGTTTAATTCTCACTTTTTTTTGATAAAATCAATTTTAGTTATTTTTGAGGTTAGATAAGGACAATTAATAGAATGATTAGAAAATATCTTCTTTAAATAGCCCCCTAACTGCACTCCAACCCAAATTTAAACACTTACCCTCTATTGCTAATTATGTTTTATCACAATCGGTCATTTTCACATTTTTATAAGAATTTTATTATTCTTATTTAATTTTACATCTTTACAACCATCGTATGGGGAACTAAACAAACTAGGGATATTCGATATAATATTAAAAATATCGATGTCTATAATGCGATGCATCGAATCGATCCGACGTTTTGAAATACTTTTAAAATACTCGATTATTAGAAAAAAACATCGTATTGATCCTAACCAACCATTTTCACAAAAACTTAAGTTGGATTACTAAAATTTTAGCTAAAAAAAAATCTACTTCTTTAATTAAAAAAGAAATGTTTATTATTCAATAATGGACTGACGTGTACTAAGAATTAAGTTGGCATCACTGCCCCACCTACAAATCAGTCTAGGTAGATTAAATGTGATCCCTTAGAAAATTTGGAAGGACCTCAAAATGCAGCTTCCAAAAGTTTTAATAAACTGTTGTTTTTACAAAGTCTTCCAATAGAACAACATGTTATATTTGACTAAGCAATATTATTGCTGATTTTTTTGTTCTTACGTAAATCACTCAATAAAGATTTCTTATTTTCATACATGGCTTTTATTTTTTTAAATTAAACAGTCTTTGAATTAATGATAGTTTGCATAAAAAATTGTATTATAGTACAATACTAAATTTAAAAACGTATAAAAATTTGAACGAAGCAGGATTTGAACCCGCGCCTCTTGGAATCCGTCCAAGCGCTCTGACCACTAAGCCATTCGTCCTCACCGAGCTCCGTCGAAATTTTTATACGCTTGTTACAACTTATTTATGTTGTTAGCATCTCTGTAGGAAGATTTTTACAAATTTCCGCCACCCAAAGACAATTCGTTAGAATTATCGTTTGGCAAGAGAGAATGCTATTTATTAAATATTTTTACTATTTTTAAAGTGTTATTCCATACTCAGGAAAGAAAAAATTTCGACAGAGCTCGGTGAGAACGAATGGCTTAGTTGTCAGAGCGCTTGGAAGGATTCCAAGAGGCGCGGGTTCAAATCCTGCTTCGTTCAAAATTTTTATACGTTTTTAAATTTAGTATTTTTCTTTCCTAAGTGTGGAATAACACTTTAAAAATGGTAAAAGTATTGTATTATAGTATATTTTGATCTGAGTCTTGTGAATTCTATTTCTTAGTATTTTTTATAACAGCGAGAATATTCGCAAAAAAAAGTATATGTGTAAGCATAAAAATACCCGATGTGTAGAAAATATCGATGTTTTGGATCAATACATTAAAAGATATTGATGTATAGTTTCGATATATCGAATCGAAAAAAACATCGATGTTTTGTGAAAGTTGGCACCCATAAAACAGGAGACGTGACGTAAAGTTGACCGCCATGACACCTAAGCGCGTTTTAGCGCCAAATATTTTTTTCAAACAAAAAAGTGTAAAATTTTGTAACTTATGCTTAGTTTTTTGCTGAAATATTATTTCTTTTGGTAAAAAAAGAGCTCTATAAACATTAATAAATAGGAGTTAAAAATTTGTCATCATGCCTATTTCGTGTCTTTTTTATTTTTATATATTTTTCTTTTAAATGAAATTAATTTCATCATAATTATCTCGATCTAATTTTACTAAATATTGTAAAGGATTATCCGGTTAGGAGACCTTTTGATGTTAGCCAATCAAATGAATTGCTCTTATTTTTATACATTGGTATAATGTGAATTTTGCTAGAATACGCCCCTACGTCGCTTTTATATTTTTTCAGATGGACGGCATT
>DWMZ01004005.1:0-12140 GCA_018249855.1 Eueides tales michaeli | reverse complement strand
ACCCGATCGTTAGTCATGCTGTATGAATTATGGTGCTTTCGCCGAAGCGTCAGTGCTCGTCGGATTTTTTACGCGTTACATGTCACGTTCTCGGAACCAATTAAGTATGGCAAATTATATAATGGTATTGAGTCCGCCGTAAAAACTTGTACATAATTACCGTTTAGGGTCCCTAATGGAGAGTCAAAGTGTTCTATGTTCTATGTGTTTTATTTGTAGGACATATCGAACGAAATTGTTACTGTTAGTATTCTAATAACTAAAAATTTAACTACGATAATACTATGGACTATGGAGTATATTACTCAATATAATGTAATTAAGTGTCAATGTACCTTATAACTTTACAAATTTTATATTTTCAGTTTATTTGGAACATAAACATTATATGACTATATTTTAAATTAAATGATTTTCAATCGTTACGAAATTACAAATTAAAAACTTCGAACGTCATGACAGAGACCAAATCGTATTGTAATGATACTTTTTTTAGCTTCACGCTGTATCCCACACATGGCAGGCAAAGCAGAGGGGAATTGGGAACCTAGTGCTAGGTGCTAGTGAACGAAGTGTCTTAACACTTCGTCCCCTTTTCCACTTTTCTCCGAATCAGAGGCATTGTCTTTTGAGTGGCAGAACACAACACCGCGATTCAGTAAGGTTATAGTAATAAGTTACTAGAGCAAATAGAAAGAAAAGAATATATATTTTTTTTTAGCTTCACGCTGTATCCCGCACGAGGCAGGGTAGGCAGAGGGAACCCGGGAACCTAGTGTTAAGACACTCCGTTTCACTTCCGTTCCCCCACTTTCCGCCGAATTTGAGGCATTGCGTGTTTAATGGCCAAATCCATATCCGAATCCATGTGGAGATCGAATCCACCACCTGTCGCTTGCCCGCTCGTGCCACAATATTCTTAATATGCGCCACAATATTCTTAATATTAATAGCAACTTCATTATTTAGGTAGCCCACTTTATAGCTAACACTGCCGTAACTACGGGCTACAGTAATATCGACTTTCTTCTCCAATTAGAATGTTGATTAAGACATTGCAAACACACACAGCTTACCGATATTCATTCTTAGAACTAGGCGATAAAAGCTATAGTAGCTTTCACAAATGATATTTGTAACTATATATATATATATATATATATATATATATATATATATATATATATATATATATATATATATATATATATATATATATATATATAATTCATTCGACGTATTCGTACACAGGAAATTATTATACCAGTATTTGGTACATTTGGATTAGTTATTTGAGTTTAGTTTTGGATGTTGTCATTTATTCCTTCTGTTTCTATATAATATAGGATTTATTTCAAAATATGTATATATATAAATAATAAAAAAACAACATTTTAACACTAACGAAGAAAATTGCCTTGAATTCGGCGAAAAGTAGGGAATGGAGTGTCTTAACACTAAATTCTCAGGTGCAGTGGCATAATCGAGCGACTTTAAACGCGACAAGTTGTGGGTCCGATCCCCATTCTAGGAAATGATGTATTAAGTAGTATGGAGGAATATTTCATTTTATTCGCTCTGGTAATAAGGCAAAGCGTAGCGTTGACTTCCACCATTCAACACGCAATGGCTCGGCGGAAATTGGGAAACGGAAGTGTCTAATTGGAACGGAGTGCCTAAGCATTAGGTTCCCAAGTTCCCTCTGGCTACCCAGACATGTGCGGAATAAAATGTTAGGCAATAAAAAAAAGAAAAGCTTATTTGGTGAAACTGTCTACTAACACCTGGCAAGTAGTGAAATCTAGCAAACAAAACGGAGTGATGGTTGCGTCGTCATGCACCGGCGCACGCGCACCCAATGAAAGTGAAACGCCTGTCACATTGAGGCTTTCCACCAATCTTGAATGATACTAAATTTTGTGTATTGTTACGTTTCTTTTTATAGCAAAATTACTTTCTGATTGCCACAAAATTAATTGTGATTGTAGTGGCACGTGTATGCTATTTCTTTTTTCACATACATGCTATTACTCAAATTTATGTTATTATCTTACAAATGACTTAGCCAGTTGTAATGCAGGGACGTAAGCGTGCGAATGTAAAGACGCATTCGAAAAAATAAAATATTTAATATTTTCATTTCCTTCTTCTGATAAAAGCACGGCGTCGAGTTCATTCAATGCTTCCAAACTTCGGCAGATAGCAGAGAAAGGAAGTGGATGAACAATAGGTTCCCAGGTTCCCTTTGTCTATCCAGTTGTGTGTGTGTGTACGACAAAGGATCAACAACAACATACATAAAACAACATTATATGTAGTATTTAAATGTCATTCTGTTTTATAACCTAGTGTTAAAACATTCCTTTTTCTGAATTTGAGACATTGCATGTTGAGTGGCGGAACTCAACGCCGCGTTTTGCCTTGTTATTAGAGCGAAGTAATGAAAACATTAAATATTTAAATTGAAAATATTAAATATTTCATTTCTTCGAGTGGGGATCGAACCCACAACCTCTCGGTGACAGTCACACGCTCGTGCCGTTGTGCCACGTCAGGCCTCAAGTTAAGGGTATACAGAAAATACAAAACCCAGCGACATCGGACATAAACAAACATATCTAGACACATTAGTAATAATAAGAAGTAAACAATCGTCCATTACAATACGAGCATTGTCTCGATTATAACATCGATTGCATAAATCGAATGTAAACGATGCCAAACATTGTATCGGAATGTGACCATTGAGCATCGCATCGGTTGAGAGTGCTTTATTTGTACAAGCATTTATCTGCATATGTATAGTTTTATTAATGTATGAATTATATTTTATCATTACTTTGTCTTTGTTATTATTTTTTTTAAATATTAAACGATTTTTTTGTCTGTTTTAGGAATTTTGATTATTTATCTACCATGTTAACAAAAAAAGTAAAATTTCATTTTACATTTTAAATTTTTAAGCTTTAAGTTATATAAATTATTTTTTTTAAGCATTAAGTTATAATAGGATAATCAGTGTGAACCTTTCCCAGTATGAATCCTTGGGTGGGAATCGAACCCACAAGGAAGTCGCTCGATTGTGCCTCTACCAAATTTAGATACAGTGAACCTGAGAACCTAGTGTTAAGACACTCCGACCCATTCCCTTCTTTTCACCGAATTCAAGGCAATTTTCTTCGTTAGTGTTAAAAAAAGCAATACCGTTCAGCCACAACATCTGTTCTAAAAACTAAAATTTAAGACTTAAGAATATAAATTTCGGGCTGCAACAAAAATGTGCAAACAGACCAACACACAAACTCATATATGTATCTATAAATATTTAGCCATGCAAGCTTGAATCTCGATCAAGCCTACTATTAAGCAAAGGTCGACATAACTCATAAAGCAAATTCAGATAAGTTTAATGTTAATATCGTGAACTATTGATATTGTTAGTAGCCTGATTGTGATTTACTTTGCCGTAGCAAATGAACGAATTATTGGTGCAAATAACCGATGACATGTAACAGCTTTTGAATATTAAAATACATAAAAAATTGAGGCTTGTCGTGGCGCAGGGGCACTAGCGTGGGACTTCAAACGCGACAGATTGTGGCTTCGAACGCCACTTGATATAAAGAAATATTTAATATTTTCAACTTAAAAGCAAGGCAAAACGCGGCGTTGAGTTCCGCTCAACGCACTCAACACGTGGAAAGCGGGGAACGACACGGAGTGACAACACTAGGTTCCCAATTTCTCTCTGTCTACTCTACCATGTGTGGAATACAGCGTGAAGCTGGGTGAGTGACTGAATTAAAAATATTATTATTTCAGAATGAGAAAACAAATGGGATTAAATATTTCCTGACATAAATATCTAGATTTCAAAGAAAACAGTATTATAAAATATTAACTAAAAAAAGAGAACTTTGACGCAATAAATAAACGTCCATTTGACAGATTGACAGACTATTAAAAAATATATATATAGAACACAGATAAAAAATAGGGACAACAAAATATTTGGCACTAAGCATTAGATAATTCTAACAACCGCCATTATTGTGTGTATTACAAAATATAGATTAAAGTTAGACAACCGTATTGTTATCTTATCGTTGTACTGTCGTTTAACTCCGTTATGAAACTTGTAACTTGTAATTGATCATTTAATTAACCAATAAATTATCTTTGTTATTATATAACTGAATGTTAATAGTGTCGTAGTTAATTTAGTCAATTTCTAAAACAGTTAAATATTTGTTTTATTTTTATTTTGTGATAAAAATAAAAATATATTTGCTCGCTATTTGAGCGATTTTTTCACACAAAATATATCTAAAAAGCAGAAGATTTTCTTGCAGACGCTTGAAGGGTAACAAAGGGAACCCCCCTTGGTTCCCTCCACCTCCTGTTCCCTCGCACCGCCCAATTGTGAAGACGTTGCCTGAATTTTCTCAAGTAGCAATCGAACTCGCAATCAACGCTTTTAAAATCATATCTAGATCTACTGCGCTACGAGCACCTCTATCAAGATTTCATATAAATTACCCAATAAAATTTCATTAATACTATTTTAATCTAAAAGGAAAGACTCAGTTTCTCTTACACCAGTATTATTTATAACAACATTTAACTGTTGTGATTTAACTTAAACGGTTAACTTTGCAGTTCTAAGTCACATTAGTAGAGAAATATTCCACAGCTGAGTTACACAGTAACAGTAATAGCTGGTATAATCTATAATTAAAGGGTACTCCAAAGCGTTAGATCTGTAATTAAGATCGGCCAGGTGTTTGCTCAATGCGTATGCTTGCCTATGAAGTGGGAAGATATGGTAGTTTTTATGGATATCTATGATATCCAATGCGAACTATGTAAATAATGAAATTATTATATAAAAAATATTTTTGTATTTTAAATAATTTGTGTGTATAAGCAAGTGGATCGACCAATCTTATAAGCCGCAGTGATTCTTAGTTTGCAGTGGATAAACGATAGGTCGTGGGTTCGATCTCCACTCTAGGAAATGAAATATTTTCAATTTAAATATTTATTGTTATCATTTCTTCAATCTGGTAACAAGTCAAAACGCGGCGTTGAGTACCGCCACTCAACACGCAATGTCTCGAATTCGGCGGAAAGTGGGGAACCAGAAATAGAACGGAGTATCTTAACACTAGGTTGGCAAACAATGATGCACACACACATCACAACATGACAAACATGGATATAGAAAAAAAATTATTAGAAACATAGAGATTGCTTTAGATATTGTTTTAGCTACGTTCAATCAAATAGAGAGTTTGCAGTAGTTTTGCTCAAGTAGACAAACCGCGGCGTTAAGTTTCGCGATCCCTATTACGCACATAGTCTAAAATAACGGAAAATGCTTAGGTTATCTCTGCTAAAAGCTTAATATGAAATTTTTTTTAACTGTTTACAAAGAAATTTTGCTTTTATTAGTTAATTTTGTTTTGGTAAAAAAAAATATGCCCCGCTGAGTTTTTGCGCCGGTTTTTCTCAGGTCCTGAGGCAGTAATTTTAGTGAACTGGTGGTAAATTGTTTGACGTTCAAAAAACGAAACTAGCGACTTCTTATTTTGAAAAAATATATTTGAATTTGACTTTTGGTACAAAGTAACGTCTATGACCTAGTATACTCAGGTGTAACGACGTAACTATTGCTTTAGCTTATACGTATATAAAACTCGCACGCTCGAGGAAGTATGAAGTAAATATATAATATGTTCTGCATTATTTTACACCAGGAAACGATTAACTTAACAAAATACCTGAGAAAATGGTAATAAATAAATGTATTCCATACAATCGCTTGTATGTATGAACAATTATTATGAGACTAAAAAAATGTTTAATTTTTCATACGAAAAAGATTGTAATACTCCTGTTTTTAATATTGTTTAATTAAAGAGAGTTTGGAGTTCAGCTACGTTAATTTCTTAAAAAATATTTCTCTCCTTAAAAAAATTAAAAAATATATCCTTCATGTGGAATAAGAATAGGTCCTTTGGTATGTACTACATGCCATAAATCAAAAAGAATCATCTCACTGCCTTAAGTTAACAAGAAATTTGTAAATAACATGTTAAACTGATGATCCTCCTTTTTTGAACTTAGTTAATAGCCAAAGAGAGGTGATTACTTACAAAATTTCCCACAGCACGTATCTGCGAGTCAATAAACAAAACATACCATGGCAAGGCAGACAGTATAAATTGTGATCAAGGGCGAGCTATCAATTAGTTAGCTCTAACGGTGCAAATTATAATGAAATAACGCTATACGAGCCATAATGATATTGAGTGGTGTTAACACTGTAATATAATAAATTTTAATATATTTTATATATTGATATTAGCGTGGTAATACGCGGCGTTGAGTTACGCCACTTAACAATGTCTCGAAATTGTACCTTAATGTCACGAAGTGTCTGAAAACTAAGTTCTTAAGTTCACACTACCAACACTGTGGAGTGATACACGTGAAGCTAAAAAAGGGCGGGTCTGGGTTCTATTTCCATTCGGAAAAAAATGAAATATTTTCTCTTTTTCTCTTTGATATACTGACATAGCGCGGCGTTCAATTCTGCAACCAACGCATCTCACAACGGCTCGAAATATGAGCGAAAAATGGAGAACACTGCTATTATAAGCCGGTTGAATAAACTTTGGTAAATATAGGGAGTTCGAATACAAAAGACTATGGGGGAAGCTCATAGGTAATAATGGTAGGTACTTAAACGATGCTTTATTAACGTCGTTAAAATTATATTTAATATATTTCATTTAGGTATCGATTTAATTGTTATAAAAAAAAAGTATTTTCATTTGCCAGAAGTGTAAAACGCAAAACGCCATCTCATTTAACCAGCTGCTGTAGGAATTTTCTTCGGTTCCATAGTTTTAAAATCAATAATTGATTACATCACTAATCATTGATTTATTAGAAATTTAAGGTACATCACTAGTATTCTGTATTAGGCGACAGCTCACTGCCCATGCAGGCAAGTTAACGGTACCTAATTAGAACCTAACTTGTTGTCACCCCGCGATTTATAGCTTTCCCGAACTCCCGTGATAAGAGAGCGAGACGGAATACACATTACGCCATACGTTAGAGTGAGATGGAAGATTAATAGGGTTGACCACAATAATGTTGTTATAAATATATATTACTAATTGTATTAAAAAAATCAATAACCGGATTACTCAAAACCCAAGAATCTCAAAAAACGTCTATTTTAAAATAAAGTAATAATTTACAAAAACTTTAAATTAATATTTTTCATAATAAGACTGTCAAGTGATCTATAAAAATTAATATATATACTTGTCATTTCTTTAATAATATAAACTATCTGGTTGTTTAGAAGTTATTATGTCCCAGATACACACACAACAATATCGTGCGTGCTTATGTCAATTGCATGACAAGTACTGTTGAAGCAACAAGTTGTAATACATAATTATATTGAAACCACAGATAACATATTTAATTTATTTGATAAAAATACAAAAATAATCTTTTTTTAATAAAAGAATAATCTTTTTTTAATAAAAGAAAATTCTGAATGTCTGCTTATCTGTGCGTTTGTACGCGGTAATCTCAGTGACGGCTAGCCAAATTTAAATGCAGTATTCACTATTATATTATATATTGGCATCGTGCCCTTAACATTTAGTGTTTATTTTATTTAAATCGCTAAGTAAATAAAAAAAATCCGTCAATACAAACTATTTAATTTAACAATTTTCTATTAAACTGTTATTCTTTTTGCTAAAATTTTAATTTTCTATATATAAATAGACATTGTCTTAAAACTAAATAATATAATACGAGCGGGCGAAGCCGCGGGCAGGTCGCTAGTCCACCATAACTTTATTTATCGATCCATCGTATATTACATTTATATAGAAATTAGACCATTTTCCTAACAGCTCGTATAAAATCGTCCCGTTCGCGTGTATCGGCCGGGCTTCACTCACCTAACGTTATATAGAGTTGTGCCTAACGGTGCAGTTGTAGGTCTTGTACAATCAATCGATGAGGCAAGTGTATGAGAAAACTGTTCGGAAATATTCTTTCTCACTTTGTTATCTTTTACTGTTATTACATATTCGAGTCCATTTGTGTACAATTTTAAATATTGTCTTGAATATATATGTATATATTTTTTGCTTATTGTTATTACAAAATCGGAAAACATTAATAAAAATTCTAGAATTTCATTTCAAAGTTCCTCAGTTATATTTAAATAAAGGCAATTAAAAAATTTACAATTTTTAATACAAAGCCGTATAGAATGGGAAGGTATGTATGTTCCCGTACAGTACACAATTGTACTGAGTAAAGTTATTCATGAGATAATACTATCATTTTTAGGTTCCCATTCTATACTATTATATACTGTTTCTTAGTCTTTTACTAACTATACGCGCGGCGTTGAGTACCGTCAATTAGCACGTAATGCTTCCAAAATTCGTCGGAAAGTGGAGAACTGAAGTGTTTTCAAAACGGAGTGTCTTAACACTAGATTCCTCGCTTATCTCTTTCAACTCAATAATTAAAGCAAAAAGTAAAAAAAATATACAAAAGTCATTGAGTATATACATACATGTATGTATGTGTATGTCACTAAATTGTATTGCAAAACCGAGTGTATCAGATGCATGCCTCGGAGTACGGGGCGATGTCACGAGTAGGAGTGGTCTAAATATTCTCAATGAAAGCTAACATGCTAGTTCCCAGGGTTGTCAAGGACGAGTACTGTCACATACATACATACATATGTATGAAATGGAAGAATTAGTTGATTGACAATTGCTGAGGATGCCTTTGAGACAAATATTGTGGGAAATGATAAATTTTGATGTTTAAACTGAAAATTGTTATTAGTTAGTTGGTAATTTTTCAGTTAAAGATCGTTCTTATTGAGAAATGAAAAAGCCAAAATGTATATTTACCAATTACGTATAAATAAATTTAAAGTATCATTATCATTTTTATTTTTATACTAATATTATGGCTCACTCACTCACTCAGCTTCACGCTGTATCCCGCACATGGCAGGGTAGACAGAGGGAACTTGGGAACCTAATGTTAAGACACTCCGTTCCATTTACATTCCCCACCTAATTTGAGGCATTGCATGTTGAGTGACATAACTCAACGCCGCGCTTTTGCCTTATTACCAGAGCGAAAAAATGAAACATTAAATATTTAATATTAAATATTTCATTTCTTCGAGTGGGAATCGAACCCATAACCTGTCAGGCCTCTAAAATTAGTAAACAACATTATCAACTACCACAGCGGGTCGCTAGTAACTATAGCAACGTAGTTTTATTAATTTAAATAAATTATGAATACGGATGTTATTTAGTTAACTACTTAAAGCTGTGTTAACTTAACCACCGTATGTTTATAGAAATCGTAAATTATTAATAAAATAATATTATGGCCGCCATTAATATTATTCAATTACTTGGATTCTTTTAATACATCCGGTATTTGCTGCATATTTTATTACCAGTATCTTAGAGAATAAATATCGATAATTTTAATAAGCTGTAAGTCATGGCTTTCCTTAATGGAAAATTCCCGAGTAGTGTTAAGTTTTCCCATTTATTTGAAGGACAAAGTCATTTTTAACTAATTTCTTTACATGATGCATAGTTCAACTAGATAATTCTCTGTACTAATATGTATGACACTATGGAAATATTAATATTATTGACATAAATACTAAAAAAATCATACTGACACTTAAAAAACTAACTATAATACCTTAAAAAGCCATTTATGTAAAATATTTTCGTTTTTAAAAAAAATGTGATGAAAAATTCAGTAAATTACCTTTTGTATCTATATTAGTTGGAGCAGCGAGGCTGGGTATCTCAGGCTGCGGCGGTTGTACTCTCGGCCCAGGCCACGTGGTGGTCCCGCCGCAGAACCTCGGCCTGGCGCTGCAGTCCGCCGCATCTCGGAGAGTCGACGCGTCTGCGGAGTATTCTGGAATCAGATCAATTGGACTATGCCTTGGAATTGGATTTTTGGAATGTGCTGGAATGTCACCATAAGGGGAGTTGAGATCAGTGTCTTGGCACTAGGTTTTCTAAATTCATATATAAATAGATCCTAGTTAGAATAGAGAGAATAGTTAGTTTAATATATGTTCTTAGCATATCAGATAGATTCAAAAAATATTCCGCACATTTTAAAATAAAACAATTAAAATAGCTATATTTCAAAATTGAAAGATTGTGATAGCTGAATTTACTTTTAATAAAATAACTATAGTTAATCGTACTAGTTCTCTATACTAGTGAGTTTCTGGGCTTTCTTGTTAATATATATTTTTGAAATGTATTTTCTATAGCCAATTTTACAATAAACATACTTCTCGTTGTTGAAGACTGCAAGAGGCTAGCTGTCTGGCCCCCGGGAAATGTAGCGTTACGCTTATGGCGTCCCTGAAACGAAAACCATTATCAGAAAAGAAATATAGACTGAGGCCTGTCATGGCACAGAAGCACAGACGTGTGCCTGTAAACACAACAGGTGGGTTCGATCCTAGTCAAAGAAGTGAAACATTTAATAATTTCAAATGATTTTTTTATTGTGAAACGGAGTGTGCTACGAATAGGTTACCAAGTTACCCCTGCCTAATCTGCTATGTGCGATTCAGATAAAACGTTCAAGTCAAAGCTGTAACGTCACTAATTGATCTACCGTTACCATCGAGTCTCTTAAGATATGTTCCTGAGATACGTCTCAACACGTACGTTTGTATGTATTCAATTAAAATGAACATCAATAAAGTTTTGCAACTCTATTCAATTAAATATCTCCGCAACAATCTACCATTCGTAATTAGTCGACAACATCCGAGTTAGGTATTGTAAGGGCCGAGTTAGAAATTGTTAATTGCTTGAAAGTGCTTGTCTGCAAATTACTGGTGTACCTGAGTGTCTATAGCTATATATAGATATTAATCGATAGTTTCATTAGAATGATCTAGTTTTAATTTCACGCTATTTCCCGTATAACATTGGTAGGTAGGAAACCCAGTGTAAAGTTACTTTACCGCCATTGTCAATTTACTTTAAATTATTTTGTCACCTTTTGTTTATATACATGCAATAAAGAATATGATAAAATAAATAAATAAAGATACTCCGTTCCGTTATTTGAGGTATTGCGTTTGCCGTTATCAGAACGTTGAAGTAAAAATATTAAATATTGTATTGCGTCGATGGGGTTTGAGCCTACAATCTATCGCGTGTACAGTCACATCCTTGTGCCCCTTCGCCATGATAGGCTCAATCAACGAAATTTAAAATTTGAAAATTCTGTTAAATTGTGTTCGCTAAAGTTAAATTTGATAAAATAATCACTTTATTGATATGTAGAGTAGATTATTTTGGTACTTGCGTATTGATCCTAATAAATCAATACACAACCATCAAAATTTACTAGGAATTCTGACAAAAAATGTGTAAAAAAATATTTTTCTTTTTTTACGGAACAAAACAACATCGAAGAGAGACAACGGGAACGTAAAGGAGTGTTTTAACAAGGTTCCTAATTTCATATATGAAACACGAGTGCCTGTGTAGCTAACAACAAATAAAATTGTTAAATACATATAATAATATTACATACATAGCTTCCCGCTGTATCCCGCTCATAGCAGGATAGGCAGAGGGAACCTGGAAACCTAGTGTTAAGACACTCCTTTCTACTTCACTTTCCCCACTTTCCGCCGAATTTGAGGCATTACGTGTTGCGTGGCGGAACTCAGCGCCGCATTTCTTGCCTTATAATATATATAATAATATTATAAAGTACTTTATTGTACTGAATATATAAAAACAACTGAACATATAAGAAAAACGGTTAGTACACGAAGATCGACGTAAATATATATACATATATATCTCTCTACAAAACATATCCTTTCAGCCCATGAGAGACAATTTAAGGAAAAAAAAACACAATCTTAAACTTTAAGCGCATTCCCTTACAAATTTCCATCATGACTCACTATATCGATTGAGGATGGAATTAATTAAATATAAAACAATTTGATCGCCGCCAGCGCCCGGCGCCGTCCCGTTAGCGGCTAG